>CAADRB010000068.1:37146-47235 GCA_900708905.1 Hymenolepis diminuta | reverse complement strand
TATTTTACAAGAGGACTCTCGCCAACGCTCGCGTTCTCGAAACCAAGACATTTTTATTTGTCAACTGATCGGCTGAAAGGTGCATGATGAGATCACATATTTGACGACATCGCGTTCACCCACACGAAACTTGTACTCAACTCATGCCCGTATTTAGAAGTGTACCCCATCTTATGACATGTTTCAGTTAGTGGACTGGCAGTAGGACATTTTCGGAAGGAAGTTCTAAAAGCAGTAGAGAAAAGAGACGAGTGCGGTTCTATGGCAACCACTAAGAGCTTGTGAAACCTAAACATGTTTATCCTTTCAATTAAACAGACAGGACGGGCGTGTTTTAACAAGCTTACGCTTTTAATAATGCAAAGCAATGAAAGTTAACGGCACTTTAAAAAGATGAGGTACAAATTGTTTTTCTATTGTACGATTCCTTCCTAAACAGGTGCAAAATTATACGGCGACTGATCGTCTCAACAGCACCGACTGACAATTCTCTCATACTAATAAAAGCGATAATTATATATTGCTTATGAGATAACTGTCCCGAAGATTGCGCCTTCTTCTTCTACTTAACTGACACACTTTCCACGCGTTTCTTGAAAGCCTATTTAGAACACACTCTATTTCAAAAACTTCAGCTCTTGACCCTCATTGGCACCATTTCGCTAGTTGCATAATGTTATCAACAGGTATTTTTCAGGTCAGATGGTTCAATTCTCACCTCACTCATTTCTAGCCCTAGAAATATTCATAAACAATAACTGTTCAATATGCGGGGCTATTCATTATTTTGGAAGAAAATTTCATAATCAAACGATATTTTCAACGTAAAAGGTAAGAAAACATAAAATAAATGTTAGCATCGTCTGGGAAGAAATGTTTAATAATTTTGAGGAATCTCTCCCGCTGCACAACGCAATTTGCTCGTTTTAAATAGGACAGAAAGAAAGAACTCAGTTCCCGTTGGAAGGTAAAATGATGTGACGTCATTTCAGGCTTTCATTCATATGCTCCAGCCGCATTGGTAAACTCTACTGACTCGCTTGCTCATCTTGGCATTGCCCTGCTATTCCTTAAATCGTGGCATGTATCTCCACTGCTCAAACATTTCAATGTTGCCTAAAGTAAACTGAGCAAATATATGTTGGTCTGAAGTACCACTTTGAAGTTGTCACCTTACTCAGGCTTAAATAAGATCATTTTGATCGTACGATATTCACCATCTTCATGAAACTGAGGCTGTCCTTGTAGAATACTTACATTCACTTACATTATATTCACTTGCAAAGAAGGGAATGACTGAAAGCAGCAATTAAATGTGCAGATCTGATGTGGAGGACATGTATGTGAGTATTAGAGTATGAAATGGATGCTTACTATGTTCAACAGAAAGGAGAGAACTCACCTTATGAATTAAACTTCAGATGCTGCAAGAGCAGCTACTGTGCTGAAAAACATGCATGTCTTAGTCCATGTAATTTAGAGCATTGCGAGGGTGGAAATGACCTTCTTTCTTCATGGATTCATAGGTTGCGTTGCGGAGCATTTACTTTGCATGAGCATACCTTGTTACGTTTCAACAGAAAGGAGAGAATTCACCTTATGCATTGAACTTCAGATGCTGCAGGAAAATTACATATTCACATGATGAATTGCATTTGAGATGCTGCAAGAGCAGGTACTGTGTTGAGGAGCATGCGTGAAATTGCCATGAGCTGTGAGGAGGCAAAAGTTCACTAGGACAAAACCTGCTTGCACGCTGTCAGCGGATGCTTCAAAGTACAGACAGAAGATAATAAATGAGAGAATATGAGGCACGAGTCGAAGCGGTCAATAAATGGACCGTCGTGATCGAATTAAATCTTTAGCTAAAACTGTGTGATGCTACGTTGTCATCAACGATTTACAGGCCGATCACAAAGGTGAAACTAGGAGTGACGATAGTACGGACATTAAATTCCAGGCATTTCCTCTGTGAAAGAAGCAGAAGAAAGGTACTTCATGTGAATCAGGGTGTTGAATGGCAAAGTGCTGCATAATATCCCTTTCCCAATTTGCTTTCTAGAGCTTCATGTCTATTTATGTATCGCAAGTATTTGTTCTGTTTGACCATCTCATTCCAGCCATCTTCATCACTTCCATATTAGCACTTATATTCATGTAAATATTTTACAAGAGGACTCTCGCCAACGCTCGCGTTCTCGAAACGAAGACATTTTGGGCAGCGGTGTCAACTCGTCCCGTCTTTCATCACAAGTTTCAGATACGCCAATTGAAATCAACTCAACACAGTCATTTGATATGACCTCTTGTACCCCCACAGTGAATATTCATAAGTAATGCTATAATTGCTCCACAAATGCACACCACTCATAACTTGATGTGAATTTCATTCGTCTTTCGCATATAATGTGCGCTCATTTACTTCACACACCTTCATGACCTTATTCATTTGCAATTTGAATATGAATGCAGTCTATCTTATGTGAGGTCAACGAAATGCAGGTCACTTTCTGTCAGCTAATAGATGTTCCCAGTGTAAAGTTTAATTACTCCGTTTTGAGACATGACAAGCACCTTTCCATTTGTCCTCATGTTATTCGTTTTCTTATTATTTATAAGTTTTAAAAGAATGTTAAATTATGAATTGTCTTCAAAGTGTTGTTCAAATGCGACTTGTTCGCAGACCTCTCAACGGTAGGCCAAGCTCATCAGTCCGATGGTCAGCTGAAAAGTGACACGTCAAATCGTTCAAATTAATGAAGCATTCCAAGTGATGGTTCAATTTAATTAAATTATGTTGTCATTGTTATATCATCATACCAAGTAACTTTGCAAGTTTCTGTAACCTGAAAAAGATAAATTTTATGTAAATAATATGAAAACGGGTGGCTCCCCATTTTGACTGCTCTGAGTTCAAGTTTAAATTTGAAGAATGAAAGTTGCTTACCATTCGATGTGGTGGCTGAAAAGAGAGCAAATTTTGAGTCACTTGATGACTTCCAATTGATTTCAATGTTTTTAAATTCATCTGTTTCTCTGTTAAGTCTGTCTCATTACTCAGCACCTCAATGTGGATTTCATTGAACTCCCTTTTCACTTTCACAAAAATTTCTTAAACCTCTTAAATTTCAAATTCTCTGCATAAATGAAAACAAATTCTGCTTACTGTGGAGACCTGAAAGGAAAATGAAAATGTTTATTTCAAATGTGCGCAAATTGCAGACATGTACAACTCTGAACAATTTCAACACTTCAACGTATCTAATCATCAGACTTACCGCAAGCTTTGACTTCTGGTGCTTCACCTACAGTTTAACAACAAATCTTAAATATCTTCAAATTTTGAACGCTTCCAGAGAGTCGTTTACCAGCGTACCCGAGTTAGTCCAGTCAAGAGTTACGGAAATTTCATTAGCGCGATTTACCCACAATAATGTTTCGAAATTTTTATCGGTTGGTTTGGAAATTGTAGCATTATAAATTATTAGACCGTTGTCCTTGTCCACAATCAGAGTGCCTAAAGAAACAAAGCAGGAAATAGAACAGCTGCATAGAAACGAACTATTATTTGCAAGATCTACACTTACCACATTCTTCAGGCCCTTGAATTGAATCCCCCCATTCACAGACTCTTGAGTTATCCCTATAAAGTGACATCTGAAACACATACGTGGACGTATTACTGAGTGATGAGATTTTCACTGCCCAATAAATGCAAATTACCCCTCTATAATCAGTTCCTTTCATTGCAAAAACCACATTCTCTTCAGTTTTGCCACGGAGAAATCGGTACAGCGGCATCGACTTCTCCACGAATATCTCCCCTGAAATGCATATGCCCATTGTTGAATGGAAGAATCAGACAGAAGGCAAATTATGAAAAGATGTTCAGGCGAAGTGCAAAGTTAAACGCTGTTTTCTTACCATCCTCTGGAGTGGGGAATTTGCAATCTTTCGCAAAGTAAACTGTGTACATCGGAATGGATTTTACGATCAATAAACGGTCAAAATCGGGAACTTCGTTGAAAGTAATGACAGTGCGGTCTGGAAAAAAGACGGAGCATGACATTGGACTGCAGATTCATTCAAATTGATGAAATGCTGCTTCAAGAAATTGTCATCAACCACAAATCAAATTAAAAAGTAACGCAAAAGAATTCCTTCCTTCATTTACCTGCCTGCACTTCACAAGGACTTCCAACAGTACTGCCATTCAAAATGCATTGACCATCCTCAAAGGTTAATCTTTCGTTGCTTCCTGAAGCTCCTTTATGCAAATACATGCTCTAAAAGACAAAGAAGTTACGTCAATGGGTTGCATAATATTTGAATAATTCAACCTGAAATAATGCAATGAAGGGAATGTTTAATTGATATAAATTATTTAAGTTTAATTAATTTTCACAGAGCCTGTGTGCCGGTTGATATTGAAAATAAACATACCACTTTACCCGCCAATTTAAAGTACATTGGTCCAACTTTGCCAGAAGAGTTTGTGATAACTCGAGATCCCAAGACTTCCCCACTTTCGGCAACTGAAACAAACAACACAGACATGACACTCTGTTCGAGCTCCTCCCAGTCTCGATTCAGTATAAGCAATACACTCACAAGTGGAGGAGAAGAAACACAGCAAAACGAAGCACAACTGAATCATTTTCGCAGAACTCCGAGGTGACTTTACTACTGGGATATGTATATATATATAGATGTTGGCGGTGTGTATTTGTGTGTATGTGTATTCTAATGATTTGATTGGCTTCAGTTCAATAACCAATAATCTGCAATAGAATAAAACAATCTCTTCATTAATACAATGTCACAATTTTCATCTTAAAAAACAGGCCTCATCCAATGAAACTGAATTGTGAAAATGGCATCTTAGTACTTGTTGACCACGCTGGTTGAAGGACCTGACTGTAGAAGTTGAGCCCTGGGAGTTGGTGAAGCAATGCAGAAGATGCAAGTAACGTGAGTGAGTGACTGAGAGCTGCAATTAATTTGGAAGACTTGATGTAGAAGATATGAATTCTGTGACGTTTTCGAAACCAAGACATTTTGGGCAACTCGTCCCGTCTTTCATCACAAGTTTCAGATACGCCAATTGGAATCAACTCAACACAGTCATTTGATATGACCTCTTGTACCCCCACATTGAATGTTCATAAGTAATGCTATAATTGCCTCACAAATGCACACCGCTCATAACTTGATGTGAATTTCATTCGTCAGGTCACATTATACCCTCCACAATCACATGTTCCATGAAATACATTGTAGGCGGTGGTATATTTTACGGGAGGCAAGAGACGGCTGGAGGGTTTCGATAAGGACATGTAGATGATAGGTTTGGAGAAAGAGTGGAAGTTGCATGCATGCAAGTAGGCACGGAGTCTACGTGTTCTGTCAGATCCATCTCCTTTGAAAATGATTTCACACATAGTTCATTTGGAAATGGACTATTTCCTTCATTGATTTGTTGCATACGTTGAAGGAGTTGGTCAGGATTTGTTAATCTTCCTGCAAATTGACCTTACAGAAATTCAGGCAACAAGTTGGTAGAGAGTTACCTCATCCACACACTTTGATTGAGGAGAGGCTCAATGGGAGCAATATCATGATTTGTTAATATTTGCTATACCCTGGCAAGATATATATGCATATGTATATATATGTAGGTGCCTTTAAATGTACTTTTTCCTCATGAAAATATGATAGGACGCTGAAAGCTGATGGCAGAACCTGCTCAAAACCACCTTGTTTGTGTTTTGTCTGGGGTTGAGCAGTTCTCGCAGATTGTCCATATATCGTCAGTTTCACTATGCAAACACACGCCGTCCCCGACAGCTTGGTGGTTTGTCAGGCGTCGTGCATAATAAGAGGGCACATATGCAAATATGCTCTCATCCCTTCCATAAAGAAGTACATTTACTGGAACCTGCACGGTGGAAATTGCAAATCACTTGGATAGAAAAGGATCCCATCATTTTTGAGATGATAATTTTCAAAATTATGATATGCACATAGTTAGTATTTTGTTTGTTTATCTGTTTACATTATTAAATAAGCAAAAGCTCGTTAGGGCACGCCCGCCATGCCTGTTTAATGAAGAGTAAAGTATGCTTAGGTTTCAAAAGTATTCCCTCTTTTCCTTCTCATGGCAACATATTCATCTGTCTGCTTCACTTCTTGTAGAACTTCTCACCGTAATGGTCTTATTGGCAGACCACCAACTGAAACATGCCATTAGATGTGGCATTCGTCTGAAGGTAGTGAAAGTAGTTGAGTGAAGTTTTGGTGTGGGAGAGGGTGATACCACCTAATGTTCTCTCATTTCATTTCTTCTCTTCGTGCTTTGAAGCATCTACTAGCAGTGTGCAAACAGGCTATGTTCTGGTGAACTTTTGCCTCCTCACAGCTCAGGGCAATTTCACGCATGCTTCTCAACACAGTAGCTGCTCTTGCAGCATCTCAAATGCAATTCATCATGTGAATATGTAATTTCTCCTGCAGCATCTGAAGTCCAATGCAGTATATGAATTCTCTCCATTCCGAAGAAGGCAATAAGCACTCTCTTGCTGCTCCAATACATCTCCTAGCTGTCACAGAATTCATACTTTCTGCTTCAAGTCTTTCAAATTAATTGCAGCTCTCAGTCACTCACTCACGTTACCGATTTCGTTCGTCACATCCTGGAAGGTAACCGATTTGAGTATTCCACAACGACAACCTCGGTGTCAATGGTTGCCCAGTATGGCAAAATTTTATTGATCACCTTAATAGTTAGACGTGTGGTCCACAACTTGAGATGCATTTGATCTCATTAAGAGCTAACATTTTGATGTAATTTTTCCCCATGAAACCATTATGGTATCAATTGTAAGAAATATAATCTGTAAAGGGAGAAAGCAACTGGCCTCTCTCTGCTATCAAAAATACTGTCGAGGATAAATTAACGGCAAATCTCTTCCATACAAAGAGCAAATTTGCTAGAACAAATGCATGAGTCGACGAGAGAATCCGAATGATGTAGTTCATGTATCAAACGGTGGTGTTTAATTTCTTCATAACCTTAAGACGGCCAAATGAAAGCATCAGAATATGAAGACAGATTAGCCTTGATGTAGAACAGTAAGTAGTATATTTTTAGTCAATCCAGCTAAGCCATTTAAACTAAGAAAAAGCAAAGCAAACCAAAGCAAACGGTGTGCCTTTCGTTTCGGCAACTTCTGAATTGCTTCACCAACTCCCAGGGCTCAACTTCTACAGTCAGGTCCTTTAACCAGCGTGGTCAACAAGTACTAAGATGCCAAGATGAGCAAGCGAGTCAGTAGAGTTTACCAATGCGGCTGGAGCATATGAATGAAAGCCTGAAATGACGTCACATCATTTTACCTTCCAACGGGAACTGAGTTCTTTCTTTCTGTCCTATTTAAAACGAGCAAATTGCGTTGTGCAGCGGGAGAGATTCCTCAAAATTATTAAACATTTCTTCCCAGACGATGCTAACATTTATTTTATGTTTTCTTACCTTTTACGTTGAAAATATCGTTTGATTATGAAATTTTCTTCCAAAATAATGAATAGCCCCGCATATTGAACAGTTATTGTTTATGAATATTTCTAGGGCTAGAAATGAGTGAGGTGAGAATTGAACCATCTGACCTGAAAAATACCTGTTGATAACATTATGCAACTAGCGAAATGGTGCCAATGAGGGTCAAGAGCTGAAGTTTTTGAAATAGAGTGTGTTCTAAATAGGCTTTCAAGAAACGCGTGGAAAGTGTGTCAGTTAAGTAGAAGAAGAAGGCGCAATCTTCGGGACAGTTATCTCATAAGCAATATATAATTATCGCTTTTATTAGTATGAGAGAATTGTCAGTCGGTGCTGTTGAGACGATCAGTCGCCGTATAATTTTGCACCTGTTTAGGAAGGAATCGTACAATAGAAAAACAATTTGTACCTCATCTTTTTAAAGTGCCGTTAACTTTCATTGCTTTGCATTATTAAAAGCGTAAGCTTGTTAAAACACGCCCGTCCTGTCTGTTTAATTGAAAGGATAAACATGTTTAGGTTTCACAAGCTCTTAGTGGTTGCCATAGAACCGCACTCGTCTCTTTTCTCTACTGCTTTTAGAACTTCCTTCCGAAAATGTCCTACTGCCAGTCCACTAACTGAAACATGTCATAAGATGGGGTACACTTCTAAATACGGGCATGAGTTGAGTACAAGTTTCGTGTGGGTGAACGCGATGTCGTCAAATATGTGATCTCATCATGCACCTTTCAGCCGATCAGTTGACAAATAAAAATGTCTTGGTTTCGAGAACGCGAGCGTTGGCGAGAGTCCTCTTGTAAAATANTAGTAAGCTACGAAGTTGGATGCTTATATGAACTACTCCTCCCTCAGATGATCATTTGTAGAGTTGTTCCATCTTCACACGTGCATGTAAGCAGTCATGAGAAGTATCGAAACCTGGTAGTGAATATTGGACGTACGTTTGCTGTTGTAGAGGCACAGTGAAGCATTTTTCAGAATTTCCCATTAGATTTTTCAATCCATTAAGATAAGCACCGTTTTCAGTAGATGTCCGTTAAGAGGTATCTTCTTCAATTTATTCATTCATCGTTACGGGGCGACCGCTGGGTAGTTGAATAGTCACTAGAAGCATATCTGTTCCCTTCGGATTCGTTTGACGAAGACAAATAGAAGCGTGAGCCGTTGTGCACAGAACAGTAGCACTGCTGCCATCTCGGTCAACAGTTATGTCCACAGCAAAGCCCTCCACCATCTTCTTCGGTTCGGGAATATTGTAAATTGAGGTGCAGTGAAGGGAAGCACACGTCATTTTCAGTATTCCTGTTAGTATATTAAGTCTAACGATCTTCTGACGTACAAATAAGCCCAAAAGGAAAGACTTTCCTTCACTGAAATTACCTCCAACTGAAAGTTCCAAGAGTGTAAGGTGAAAAAGTGGTGGAAGTTTAATTGCTCTGTTGGTGTAAAAGGATTTTTAATCACACGACGAATCATAATGTTGGAATGATGGCAATCTATCACCCATCCAACCAGATTTTAAAACAAATTATTATTACCTTCGACAAATCCCTTGAAATCTCTCCATTTATGCCACATATCAGATATTTTATTAAATTCGGCATTTACAAATTGAAGACGAATTGAAGAATTACTGGAACTGAAATGTCCACCCTTCAACATAATGATCAACACGAAGTTGACGTGAAAGAAGGGCACAGACGTGGGCGAACATTTCTCGGAAGCAGTTGTCCCATCGACAAAGGCGAAGTTTTTGCAGTCCATGAAACTTTAAGGTCTAAAGCACATACCGGAGAAGGTACCAGGGCATACTTTGACTAATACAGAATGAATAATCCATGTCTGCGAAGAATAATGAGCTTTGAAACAATTTCGAATACGGATTTGATAGTTACTGTTGAACACCAAATGGTGTACTCCCACTTAACTGGTGCTGCTGCACAAATTTTAAAGTATCCCAACTCTGTGAGACGTAGTCTCCATTGAGACATCATCTAAATGTGAAAGTATGCAAGATGTTTTTCAAGATAGGAGCGGGGACGAATGAATATATAGAGAGCACAATTGGTGGGCACTTCTTCTAGGAAATAAGAAATGGCTAGACTTTCTTGGCAATAAGCGAGGAAATGGGCAGGTTTTCTCTTGGTGATCATAGTCTATTGCATCTTGTGAACCGTCTGTATTGTCATATAACCATATATGGTAGCACGATTTGGTCATTYAACTTAATTTTAATGTTTAATGAATCGCCTTGTTAGAATTTCTCAGTATTACAAAGATGGTGACACCTTCTTGGAGCAAATGTTCAGAAGATATATCACGATTTTCTTCCTACAAAATCAATAGTGCATGCTGTGATCTATTTCAGGATAAGGTCACAGATATATTGTGTTTGTAAATCTACCTGAATGACTTCAGAGGTTGCGTTATTAGTATTTCCAGTGCTTACTGTACACGGCAATCCACTACATCCAAACCTTTGAGCTTATTAAGAGAATCGAGTTGATGAAATCGAAATTATTCATCTACTT
>CAADRB010000067.1:648342-659172 GCA_900708905.1 Hymenolepis diminuta | reverse complement strand
TTATTAACTTCCTTTTCAACCACACCCCTCCCCGCCCCACACGTAATAATGCAAAGGATTACGGTCTGATGAATAGTTAGGAGACGGCCATAAGTTTGGTGTGACACGATGATGAAAATTCTCAGGCATCCAACCCTGAATTTTGAGAGCTTTGTAGAATGGAACCGAATCTTATTGAAATAGGGTCTCCCATTGGCTACGCTGTCTATCCAAGGCGGCCTAAAAATCCGTATTGACTCTCAGACCCTGTGGAGAAAATGGAGGAGTCATGATGTGCTCTTCACTCCTAACAACACCGAAAACCGTCACTGTTGCTGGAAACTTCGTGCGCGCATAACAGTTAGAATTTCAGTGGGGTCCACTGTCACATAGCCATCTATCATTTCTTTGATTGAATTTTTCATCGCGGTGGAAGTTTTTTCGTCATAATAAAACCGAAGACACTCCTATTCTTCTGGGTGCTTCAATTTCTTTAGGAGTAGTTTTGCACGCATTAAACGATTTTCTTGAGTTGTTTTTGGCGACATGAACTGATCTCAACTAAGAATGTATGATTTGCATACTAGGTCTTGATGAACAACATTCCCTATTGTTCCTTCACGCACTTGCACATTGTCTTCCCAGGATTGTGGTCGATCATATCATGCACTCTTCTGGGTTTTGAATGAATTAGCAAAGCGTTTACAATGCTGTTTTCTCTTCCTCGTGGCAGCCAATTCATCTCCATTGTTTTCATTCACGTGCATTCCAACTTTGCAAACGAAAGATGTGACGACTTATAGAAATCTTGCAATTTCTAAATTGCTGTGTTCCCCTTTTATAGACACTATTACAAAGTGTCTTTTCATATCACTAGTTAGAGCAGTATCTGCCATGAAATCCTCTGCTTTAAAAACACATTAATTATTGTTTTCAGGTTAGATTAAATTACAAATATACAAGTATCCTCAGAAGCCTTATATACGTATATATATATATATATATATAGGTTATTATTATTATTATTAATCAAGTTCATTTAATCCGAAGGTCATGTAGAAGGTAAGATTTGTAGATGGGATGCTCATAGCTTCGAAAATGGCTTTTACTAATGGAAGAGAGAAGATTAGATGACCTCAATCTAAAAATCAAGGATTTCTATGCAGCCTGAATTGTGGTTTGTGCATCTTCGTTGTGAGATGGTTTGATATATTTTGAAAGTATTCCATTTGATGGGAAAATAACTTCATAGGCGATTAGGCGATAATTGCGTTGCATGTCAGTTTTAAAAATCGAGTTCTCCATTTCACAAATAATGTAAAATATTTCCGATTTGCAAAGATAATATTGAATTAAAGAGTTCTTAGCTGATTGGTCGATTGAAATATCCAACGAAAAGAGCCTTCTGGACTTGAATCCAACATTATGATACCATTTGAAGCTTGTTAATCCATAAGACGCAATTTGTTAAGGTTCCAACAACGATACCTGTCCTATCTGATCAATGCACTGTAAATTAACCAGAAAAGTATCGATAGTACGTGGTTTGTCTATAAAAATTGAACAGCGTTCTTCTTCAAATAGACTCCTGAATCATCACATTTTAGGGTCCTTATCTTTTCATAAAACATTTCAAATTTTTACGGAATTAAATTTAGATTACTCATGGTAAAAAGCGATTCTTCATCAATTGAAGACGACCAGATATTAACCCATATCTGCTCCGTATCTGTGATGTTTTTATGGTCCCTCACCAAACTCTAGACAAGCAACTCAATCCTTATTCCTCTTTTCCTTTATCTATCTCAAAACGCATTCTTAAGTTGCATTGTTTTGCTTGCAAAAGAGTTTTCTAACCTTTTTGGTTGCCTTTAAGGTTTCTGGATTTCTACTGGCCACCTTTATCAGAAGAGGAGTTGAATAAAACGGAATCTGTTAAGCGACGCCCTACAACTCCCCAGTCTTGATTTTATTTACCAAATAGCTTCCTTCAGTCAAGAATTCTCTTGAAGAAGTTAAAAAATTAAGTAGATGGAATTTTGCAAGGAAATTGTAGATGATGAAATAGACGATCAGATTAATACTTCAATAAAAAGAGGGGAAATTATAAGCCGGATCTGGCCTTAATCTTAGTGTTCTTTGAAATTAATACGTAACGAAAGTTTTATTTCCAATCAAATTACCGATTTGCCTCGGAAGGGCTTAAGCAGCTTGATGATTATCAGCTTGATTATCATAATTTCATGGCCCCTTCTAATGCTTTTTTCTCCATTTCATCTAGAAATGAAGAGGATACGAAGGAGAAGTGTGCCCGTTACTGGCCGAGTGATTCAAATAAAGGAGCAGTGGAGACATTTACCTCAGGCCGGCATACTGTAACGGTTGTTCATCTCGAAATTGAACTCCTGGAAACTGGTGTGCGTCGAGTATTTACCATTCGTCCTCATGATGAGAAAGATGTGAGTACCTCGCATTTTTTCTCTTGAAGCGTTCATACTGTAAGAAGCTTTTTACGACTGAAATTTTATTCATTTGCTGAGGGGTTAATCTTCCAAGAATCAATCAATTCTTTTGAGCATATCATTGAATCTTCTTATAAGTTATTACAGTCCATAATGCGGGGCGAGAGAAGAGGAGTCAGCATAGCGGTTAAAATACATGGAGAATTTGTCCTGACCTCTCTTTCGCCTAAAGCCTCGTTTAATTTAAGGAAGAGTTACTGATACTTGACGAAATCAGGTACAGCCAAAGCAGAACCAGACGCAAAGAGTCTAAAGGGAAAAATGGCGTGGAATATAAACCGCTGCTTAAGTTGATACATATTTGTTAAGATCAATCAGTAGATGGCACTGGAGAATGGGAATTCAGACAACGTCACTAAACATTCAATCACAATATTTCGTGGTTCCGACATTCTTACAATCTCTATGAACGGCAGAAAAATGAACAGACAATTTACTTTCTTGCCCTCGAGTTATCTCAATTGCTTATAAAAAGAATGTTAATATAATGCANAAGGCTAGGGAATAAGGCTTCGCTCTTCAAATAAGACTGTCTTCTTTATTGACATAAATACATCATGCTAGTCTCGTAAGTCAGTCAACTATTGTCAAAGAAATACACAATTGACTATCTAACGTTTTTGTCGATAACTGAGACTCCATAGGCTCAGTCATTTTGAATCAAATAGGCTATCAGGAAACAGAATGGGGAGATATGACCTCATGCCTCTGATTGTGCTGATCGGTCAACAGTTAAGTAGCTAATAACATCCTCTCAGTCTTCTGCTTGCACTCAATTATTTTAAAACTGATGACATTGAACCACCCGTTAGTTATTGTTATCATTCAGTGATTTGATTAAATTATGGTCTTTGCCAGGAAAATTTTAAGAGAATTTGATTTATCCTTTAGCCATGGACTGTCACGCAAATTCAAACTTTCGTATGGAACGATTACCAGTGTATGAATATGGACAAGTTTTATGAATTGCTGCAAAAACACATGGAACTCAATGCCAAATATCCAATCGGTGAATATGGTCCACCGGTAGTTCACTGCAGGTTTGTTGAGTTGTCCATTCAATATATGAGATTTATGCATATGGAATTAACCGGTGTTGTATTTTTTTTGCATTTTCAGTGCTGGAGTTGGAAGAACGGGAACATTTATTTGTGGACGATTCCTTCTTGAACAATTGAGAAAAGATCCCTCGAAAATTGATGTAGTAGGTACTGTCTTGGCTCTTCGACGATGGAGAATGCATATGGTGCAGAATGAGGTAAGTTAGTGATTTCTAAACTCCCACTTGTTTTATTGAAGTTTAGCTACCGATATATACTATAATTTCATACAATTCATTATTTGTACTTATATGATGCTTGACCATTACTACAACTGCAGCCAAAATTGACTCAGATCCAGTGGATTTTTAGGGAGAAGACTGATGTGTTTAACTTCCAAAACTGCTCATAGTAATAAAATTTCTTCGATGTAATAGATGATTAACAGTTTTGAGTGAATCAAATATCAAAATGAGCTCCATTCTGATAGGAGTGTTGCTGTCTCGATTTGCTTTTGTCGGTGGAGTCCTCTCAATACGATCTTAAAATTTTGCCACTTTTTGAAATGCTAGTTACTGGCGCATAGGAAGAAGTATTAGTGATAGGATCGTGTAGATCCAAAGAAGCTACTGTTGGCGCTTGTTGATCCTTATGGTGTAATAAGTACTCCAATAATCTTTCTTCTTATTTAATCTAGCGATGAACGGTAGCAACACTATAAAGTTCGATTTTTCCTTTCAGAGAGGTGTCAATTGTGTTTTGAATAAGATTAAAGTGCTCTTTAAGAGGATTTAACCCCTCTGTCCTATAAAAAATCCTTCCGAGACTTTTTGCTCTTTTCCAAATGTTCACTTGCTAGGATTTGAGTTGATAAACAGATATTTAATGAAAATCCCGCATAATGAAAGCAGAGTGAAAGAAAGAATGTTAAAAAGAAGATGGAAGAAGTGTCTGCACAGAATAAGCTGAGAAGTGAGGTGGAGTCAAATGAATTGAGAGAACCAAAATGCACACGTAACTCGAAACATCAAGACTTAATGATACAATGCGAAGTTAGTTTACCTTTTTAGGATCCTTTGTTATTTGATGGGTAGTCGGCATAAACACCTTAAGGGGTGATGGTTTATGGACAAATGAGACAATGATTTAATGTACAGACGCGTGCAACGGCCTCAGCCGTCCATTTCAGATTCAAAATTATTCCGAATAATGAAAGTCTCACCCATCAAATTATCAAGATAAGCACAAATTAATTGGATTTAATTGCAGTCCCTTTATTGTTTTAATACTTGCTACTAAAAATGTTGTCTTCTATCATTTCACTTCTCTATCATGATACAGTGTACGTTAGCTTACAAATTCTTTTAAGAAAAGTATTTTCAAACCTAATTTCCTTTGGCGAGAGAACTGGAATTAAATCCAGATTCATCTAGCTCTTAATTGTTTCCTATTCTAATTTAGACAACTCAAAAATCGGTCACTTTTTAAAATGTAATTTTTTTCCATGATAGAATCAGCTGACATTCTTGTTTCGCTTCGTTCTTTACGTTATTGACAAAGAAAATCTGAGACCGACTAATCGTACGCCACCTCGTAAGCCTTTGTTATTACTTGTTTATGCGTTTCAATTTATTTATTCCAACAAGGTCGGACCCGTTAGACCTGCCAAACCATTGCGAAAATCTTTAAAACAGGATAGCACATTGACAGATAAGCTTTTTAAGCCCATCAGAAGAAGTTGTAGGAGTAGCCACTAGGGTTAACGGTTAATGGCAATTGACGGTTCAAAAAGTAGAACGCAAGAGTTGTGTAGACCAACGTTTCATTTGGGATAACTACGATGAAGAATCGAGAGATTAAAAGAGGGGAAAATGTAAGATTCGATAACTATTTGGTTTGTAGGTTGGTTGGTAGGTATAGAATGGGTTTTATATGGTTTCAAAGTAAAGGGTAGTTGAGTAAACAGGGAGAAGGATTTCAGACATCACTGCGGTGAACTTGAGGTCACTGCGGGCTTAAGTAACGGTAATTCGTGCACTACTTAATTAGCTAACTCCACTAATTAAAATAGACCACTTGAGGACGTACGAAGTTTCTACAGTAAATTGAAGTCGCCGCAGAATTAAGTGTCACTGTGAGGACGAGATGTTTCAGNATCTTGAGGCCGCTCTTAATAGAAACCAGCATTCTGTCTTGGTGATCAGAGTTAACCAAGGTGGTTTTTCACACACACCCTCAGATGTGCGCCGATTGACATTGATCTCATGATCTCTGACTTTTCAGATGTGCATTTTAACAAATGAGATATGGACATAATGGTGCAAATGCTGTAAATGTTTCAGTTACCAATTAAGTGGGGGATGCAAGTGTCTTTCCTGAACAGTTAGGATAGCTTCGGAACTTGTGTTCCAATTTGCACCTTTTCCCCTTAGCATCTTCAGGACACGTGAGAAGTTCATTTATATTGGGGATTAGTTCTGAAGATACTTGGGAACAATTGTGCTGATTTTTATGAACGGAAATTTGAATTCTCTTGTAGCTTCATGACCACATATTTCACGATCCAGCCTAAGTTTTCTGATGTCAGAAGAAAGCTAACATCTGAACTTGCTCGTGTCTAAAGAATGAGTAGTTGCATCCCAACCAACATCCTTTTAATTGAGCGTTAGCTCGTATATGCCAATATTTGCAGCTTTGAAACCCGCTAGAACATATCCGGATACTGTTTTATCAGGAAGAAAAAGAAGGAGATGGTGTTAACCTGTAAGCTGAAAAGTATTAAGTTCAGTATAGGGGAGTAAGATGTCAAAAAGTGATATATAAGCACGTAGAATGAAAGAGAATGGGTTATAGGCCAAACTAATTGAGGTTCAACATGCAGTAGATGAACGATTTAAGGTGTAAGCTATGCGAAAGAAGAGACAAGGAAATTACAGATTTAATAGGATATATTTCCTAGTGATTAGAAGACAAAAGATAGAGCTATTAATATAGTAATTGGTTACTTAATTTTAGCAGTACCACCGAGATATAATGAGGCCTCAGCTGTCTACGCTAACCTTTATTCTGCGCAGCAAAATGGAGGTAAATATATTTTAATATTCCATTTATATAACTTTTTTCATTGTTCAAACTAGGTATTTTCAATTTTCTTAGATTTAACCCGGACAACTTCACCACCACGTTACAATGAAGTTATTGGTATGTGTTATTCTAGTATTAACTAAAATGGGATTAATTTGTTTATTTGAATAAGTATACATAATTAAATTTCGCTGCAATCAATTCTTTACTTTTAGACATGAAAAACACAAAGAGACCGGGGAGTGATGAAGATGGTAAATCATTATTGTTTTTAATAAAGTGACAAATTATTTTATTTTGAACTTTAATTTCACTTAAAAATAATCGATGCTATTTTATCAAGATTATTTTATTGTAGGTTCCGTCAAACCGCTATCTGTTTAACAAGATCTGAGGACTGAAGATAAAGGGCCGAATATTTTCTGAATTTTGCAATATTTTATTTTTTGTAGACTTCTATTCCTGTTATCTCTTCTTAAATTATAATAACTAAAATAACTTTCCCCTATTTGTTTTTTACCGAAAAATACAGATATGGCCTTAATTTATTTGAACGTAAAATTGGAGTGAACTTTGATTGACTGCTTTAGGAGATGCCGTAATTGAGGAAGGAGAACTATTTCTTGGGTGATCATTCCATCAAATCAAGTAGACTGACTCTGGAACAGTTTTACTCAATAATCGAATGGAAAATAAATTGCATGAGAATAATATAAAAGTGATTTTCACAACTTCTTTCCGTTTTACTGTTGCTCGATACCAGTAACCGCTTAGTTGCGGTGATCCGAGCATGGGAACGGGATCTGAAAGGGTGAGGTTTTAGGAAGCGTGGTATAAATGCGCCCTTATTGAAAAAATCATATAGATCAAGGTAGGTTGGCACGAATGTATATAAAGTTTATCGGATGGATAGAAGGTAGAAATTTCTCAAAGATGAGGGAAAGCTATCATCTTGATACGATGGCCACTACATTCTATCGAAGCAAGGAACATGAAGATTTTGCTCCAACAACAACAGACCTTTTGATCCCTTTCCTTTCCTCCAAATAAGTTATACTATATTCCACCTCCCTTTATTGATATATTTCGGGTAGGCATTTATTTGCATTGTTCAACGCTTTTGCTTTGGGTTTGGAGTACTACTACTAAAATAAGTCTCATATTTAAGGTTCTTTATTTACCACCTTCGAATCCCTTTTTAGCCGAATGAATTAATTTACACTACAGTTGTAACTGGCGCATAATATAAGTCAACTTATCGATACGAAAACGTGCGTCCTATTTGAATATGTTGAATTGGGTAGTGGTGTCAATTTGTATTTGTAACAAGTGCAATTTCTTGGGGAATCTAAAAGTCGGTTACGGTATTCTAGAGAGAGGAGCAGACCACAACACATGCATTCTTTTGAAATTGGTTGATCTTAGATATAGGCTTGGACTTTGACTGATTATTGAGATGCGGGATAAAGGAAATAAAACTGGAAAAGTCCTTCGCTCTTGCAACTCTCAGCTAGGTAACCTCAAAACTAAGCTCCGACCAAAAGACGCATCCACAATTTCGCTTCCCTCTCTCCGTAACGTCATTATGGAAAAATATATATCTCTCTTTTCAAAATGTACCCTTTATATGGTCTTTTGATCAAGCGAATTAAACAATTATTAAACTATTTTCCAATTTAGGATAATCGAAATTAGTGATAATCACAGTCTTTTTGAAATCACTGCACTACAAATAAATTTGCTCCATTTTAAAATCATCACGCATTATCTGAAAGTTCATTCATGGTATTTAATAATAGCCAATGAAAGCAAAGGCGCTCTCGAGAATGAATACATCAACAGGAATTTCGCGTGGCAAATTTTAATAGATATGGAGTGGAATATCTAGATACTTGGCAACCTTCATTTCATAAAACTACTTCTAGAGGAAAGTATGCTTTGAACGTGACGTTAGCATCAGTTATTAATATCATTGTACTTAAGAGATCTGTGAGAAAGTTGAATTAGATCAGTCTCACTTTACATANAAAATAAGTCTCATATTTAAGGTTCTTTATTTACCACCTTCGAATCCCTTTTTAGCCGAATGAATTAATTTACACTACAGTTGTAACTGGCGCATAATATAAGTCAACTTATCGATACGAAAACGTGCGTCCTATTTGAATATGTTGAATTGGGTAGTGGTGTCAATTTGTATTTGTAACAAGTGCAATTTCTTGGGGAATCTAAAAGTCGGTTACGGTATTCTAGAGAGAGGAGCAGACCACAACACATGCATTCTTTTGAAATTGGTTGATCTTAGATATAGGCTTGGACTTTGACTGATTATTGAGATGCGGGATAAAGGAAATAAAACTGGAAAAGTCCTTCGCTCTTGCAACTCTCAGCTAGGTAACCTCAAAACTAAGCTCCGACCAAAAGACGCATCCACAATTTCGCTTCCCTCTCTCCGTAACGTCATTATGGAAAAATATATATCTCTCTTTTCAAAATGTACCCTTTATATGGTCTTTTGATCAAGCGAATTAAACAATTATTAAACTATTTTCCAATTTAGGATAATCGAAATTAGTGATAATCACAGTCTTTTTGAAATCACTGCACTACAAATAAATTTGCTCCATTTTAAAATCATCACGCATTATCTGAAAGTTCATTCATGGTATTTAATAATAGCCAATGAAAGCAAAGGCGCTCTCGAGAATGAATACATCAACAGGAATTTCGCGTGGCAAATTTTAATAGATATGGAGTGGAATATCTAGATACTTGGCAACCTTCATTTCATAAAACTACTTCTAGAGGAAAGTATGCTTTGAACGTGACGTTAGCATCAGTTATTAATATCATTGTACTTAAGAGATCTGTGAGAAAGTTGAATTAGATCAGTCTCACTTTACATATAGGCGTATTCTGAAAAGCAAGCAAACAGGTGGAAATAAATTTTGAAATTTGAAATTGGTGCCAAAATTCTTTGCGTTGGAAGTTTTGTTAAATATAAATCGATCAACAAAAATCTAACCGTAAATCATCCTAAAATATTTATGAATATCTTGAAAATAAATCGGCAGCGATGAAATACTATGAAGAGCATGTATGCTGAAGTGACTGAGAGAGTACGAAATTAAAAACTTAAATTTTTATAGTAAAAATAACTTATGATTTCAAGACATTAATCCTTTATTAACGGTGAACTCTTGGCCTCCCTTAGCCCTACGGAGATTCTATTTGTCTTTTCATTATTGTAACTTACACAATATAATATAACATGACCTTGTTGCGGTTTGACTAAGAAGCTAACAGTAGTGGTGAAACAAAAGGGCGAAGAGTTGATTAGACAAAGATCTATTTAATGAACCACAATAGAGATATTCAAAAGTGAAGGAAGGAGTGTCTGACAAACGACCGTCTGTCTGTGTATGTCGTGTGTGTATTGAATGGCTATTTATATTTGTCACTTGGATAAGGACATAATTGGATGTGTGCTTTAATTGGACGGGACAGTTGTAGGAAAAGGTGGGATAGTATGGACCGGACTGATTCCAAAATATCGCCAGGTCACCTATGCCTCTGCAACTATCACTCAAGGTACATTTAGTTAGTTTTTTTCCGATCGATAAGACCAGGCCAATTGATTACACGAGATGTTTATTCGTGGAGCCTTGGGTAACAATAAGGTTAGCAGTTTCGCACAAAACTACGAGGGCAGGAAAATAAAAATTCAGTGATGACAGAAGATAGAAATTTCAGACAGGTGAAAGAATTCAAACTTCAGTCTCCTCCAAGTTTTGAAGTAAGTAAAGGCGACAGAAATATCTGGATTTGAATTGATCCACTGAAATTGTCCCGTTCGAAACAAACATTATACTATTAAGAAGGCTATAGGAAGAAGCTGAGGAAACGATGGATCGATCTACTTAGGGCCACAAAATCACAACTCCCCCCGTCACCCAACCGTCTCCATCCCAATCACCAATCCAAGACTTCAATGAGAGACTCCACTCCTCCTCTTATGTGAGCTCACATCAACACACGATAGGTGAGGAGAGGGCAGAACTGAAGAGGACGTGGCAAGGCAAGCCAAGCCAATGTAGTCTCTCCCGCCTCGTGCGAAGCTACCATCAACATCCGACAAGAATTAAGTAAACCAAGGCCTACAAGAGGGGAGACGTGAACAGATGTTGGGAATTAGGTCACCCTAT
>CAADRB010000067.1:621856-647806 GCA_900708905.1 Hymenolepis diminuta | reverse complement strand
GAGTGAGGGGAGAAAAAGCGAAAAATATGGAACGCTTCACGATTTTGCGTGTCATCCTTGCGCAGGGGCCATGCTAATCTTCTCTGTATCGTTCCAATTTTAGTATATGTACCTCCGAAGAGATACGTTCGTCTGCCTCATCGCCGCACCACCTCAACCCTACCTCCACAATCTCCCACTTCTTCTCCACCTCCTACACCCACCTAATGCCGCCTCACTTCGGCATTCCTCTCACGCCATTTTCTTCCCTCCTCATCCACTTCTCACCTATTCCTTCCAACACTTTCACCCACACTCCTCACCTTCCCTATGGCACAACCGCCTCCCGCCACTCATCCACACGCACTTACTACTACTGCATCTTTTCAGTAGCATCTCTCCCTGCTGTCACATGCACCTGCCCTCCATTCGTGTGTCTGCTATGGCGACATGGCGTGCTTCGACGTGGCGCTGTGCTCTGCTGCCTATTAGCAAGTTTTGGTCTATAGTGTGTCTAATATGGAATTGAATCCGGCATCTGTTGTAAACACCGATTAGTGTATTATATTTTCTTTTACTTTACCATTCTGATGCTCTGTTTTATTCATTTGTTATACTTTTAGAACTTCTGTTTTTATTTATTGTGAGATTCCCTGTATTTTTTTACTTTTTATTTTTTCTTATTATTTTCGTCTTGGTATTTCCTTCCGCCCTTATATATTACTTCATTATTTCCGTTTTTTATTTTTTAATTGAGGTTAGATTGTTTTAATTTTTCCGTGCTTCTATTTTGCATGTTTGTTGACTTATTTTACTCACGTTTGTATAATTTTTAACTTTATTTTCATTGGTTAATTTTACGTTGGCTTTATTGGGTGTTTGTCAATATTGCTCATTTGCACATAGTTCTGGATGGTGTCTTGGGGCTGGCTGCGTATTGGTTCAAGTTTCCTACTAACGTCCGCTTCATCCTGTGTCTGCTTTTCACTCTTCGATCCGCGTAACAGTTTCACAAATCTTTATGGACTTAAATCTTTTAAAAAGCAAAGTATTTGGGATCATCAATGGGACTGCTCGAATGAAGGTATTAACTATTTCCATCAAACTTCTTCTTGAGCAGTTCCTGTATCAGATAACCAAAGTCGCTTGAGACTTATCATTCTTGTTCGCCATGGTCAATACGAGCTAAAAGCTCCCACATCAGGAGAGAAAGTTCTCACTGACATTGGCTGGAGGCAAGCTGTCGCAACTGGGAAAAGATTACGAGAGCTTGGTTATAAGTAAGCTAAACATTCGAAATTGATGTTTTTCTCAGAATTGATTGTATAGTGCATTCTAATTTGGTTCGAGCACGACAAACGACTGCTGGCATTCTTTCTCAACTAGATCAAGTTCAAATTTCCGATACTGGAATCCTCGAGTTAAAAGGAAAAGCCTCTACTTCAGATAAAGATGGTGATAACAATGACCTGATTGTTCGACCATCCCCTCTGTTCTCGAAAAACTACCCTCTTCTTGAATCTCCGCTTTTGGCTGAAGGCCCTCCCCCTGTTGAGCCAGAACCGAGTTCCTGTAAGATTATTTTACCTGGATTGAATCATGCATTCCCTTAGCTGAATTATATTGTGGCCAGTAGGAATGCTACTTCACGTTTATGACGAAATTGGGAATGAGACGCCTAAATGCAAAAGTATGAGGCTAGAATTATAGACAACTAGACACAACTCACTACCACGTTTCTAGTCCAATCAGTTTATCTATGGAGTCTGAAGCAGGATTTTCTTCCCTCGCTGTATTGACTTGGATCAAATTCCGCCTTCTGTGAGATTCACATTTAAATTAATCGGATTGAGTTAATGTTAAACGACCTAAATGTCAATTTTAGGCTTGCGTAGACTCGAATTTAATTTATTACTTTGAAGATAGGTTGGTAATGTAGCATTAGGGAACTTCATTTCCGAGGACGAATTTTGCTCAGGGCTTCAAAATCACTAACTTCTTACCAGAGTCAGTTAGCTAAGTTTAATAACTTTCCCCCAATTAATTAATAGATTTTTAATTTCATTTCTATCCGTTTTTGACCTATGGTCTCTGATATAGTTGACTTAAGTGTTAATCATTACATAGTTGGCACACTGCTTAGTGGTATAAACTTCTCAAGCCCATTAAGAAAATTATTAGTAATACTTGCCTTGGATAGAAGGAAGAGATACCTTCTCATTCTTCCACCCCTCTAGTTGACTAGGGATAGCCAGTGCAGCTTATCAGATCCCTTGACCTCTTACTTAATTGGCGTACACGTCAAATACATTCAATAGTAATCACGTCATATATGCATATAGACACTGTTTTACTCCCTTATTTCTTATGAATTTTAGCCTCACGTAAAAGGTACATCGAAAGCTTGGGTGGATCAGAATTAGCTGAGAGAATTAAGAAGCAAAATCAGATTTACTCCAGTTTTCAATATCACATACATCGTCGATCCATCAACGAGTTTCTTCCACCGTCTTCCCATGTAAAACAACCTGTTGAAGTAATTCTTTTCGTCGGGCATGCCAATGTCTTTCGCTACTGGCTGTGCCGAGCTCTCCAATTACCGTTGGAGGCTTGGCTTCGAGTATCCCTTCCCCATGGAAGTATCACAGAGTTGCTCGTGGAAGTCTCTGCAAAGAAGAAGACTTGTACTGTGGTTGCGCTGAGAGTTGGTGATGATGGACACATGCCGATTGAGTTGATATCCCGTTAACACCTATTTACCCTGGTTCATTTTGCGTTTCTACTATCTATTAACCAGTAAATATGTAGTAAGCAATGTTCATTTCAGAAAAATAAGTTTTTGGTCTCAAGTTGCACAAGTGCTGCTTTTTTCATGGAAAACTCAGTGATTTCCCTGTATTTTGCTTCAATGCCTGTGTAATTATGCTAAGTTAAAGACGTTGTATTGCTCTGTATTCTTTTTTATTTGTGTTTTGGAGCTTTAATGGAAATAAATTAACTAAATATAACGGTAAGCATCTTACAATTTCGTTTGTGCTCGTCTGGGCTTACGAGGTCATAGGTGCACATCTAACGATATAACTGACCAACTACACTAGTTAAGTCCTTGTAATAAGGGGAGGGGGTGACAGAAGTAGGATTTCTCACTAAAGCGGCCCTATGATTCTACTCCTCCATGCAAAGATGTGGAACGCCTTCTTAAATAGGCTCGGGAGTTATTCATGATTTCTGTCGAGCCCGTCTAAAAATAATGTTACTTTAAATTAGTACTATGAGTACTTGGTTTTGCAAAGAGACGTAAGGCGACGTGGAATGAACAGTGAAATCTGAATATAGGAATGACAGTCAATAGATTTAAGTGGTCGGGTTACTAAAGCATTTCACTCAATAGACGCTCGTACATACCTAGACGGGCATTGTTATCTCGTCTACGTTTTCATTTTTTCCTAAGTACTCTAACGTCATCAATAATTATCGATTGCGTTAGGTATGTTGAGGTTGAGTTAAAAACTAGCAACTGACAGCTAATAACAATTTTAATACAGAAGACCAAGGGCTGTTTTTGGACAAAATGAGGAATGAGGCGAATAAGAGAGAGGGAAAGAGCTGAGGAACAGCGGAGATGAAAGGGAAGCATAGGAGCCGGTAACTGACACGCGTGCGTATTTGAGTAGAAATACAAAGGCAGTTTATATGAGTCACTTGGGTAAGGATGCGCGAGAACATAAGCGCAGATGTACTTTTACGTGAAACGAGATTGGTATAGAAAGGGGGGAATTGTAGGCGCGTTTAGACGTGACAGGGTTTTGCCTTATAGGGGCATAACGAGGTCACCGTGGCTCGGTGATGTAAAGGCTATCTCACAATTCGTGTAAGAAGAGACAAAAGGCCAAATAAGTAAGGAAACTGGTAGGAACTCGACAAAGGTCATAGCCGCAGTGTTTGTTATCTCGCCCATCATCCTTATCAAGACGAGAGTCGTACATCACTCCTGATAGCTTGAGAGTTACTTGGGGATAAAACTGCTATCAATCCGGCGACGTTTTGATAACCCAGTATCAACAACATGAAGACAACTTGTATTCTTACGTAATGCCATTGTTTGGTTAATAGAATATCTTGGGTTCCTTGCAGTCCTATCTTAACATTCTCTCTCTAGTCTAGTAATACCTAGTGGATGTATATATCAGCAGCAGAACTGGATCTCCTAGCAGCACTACAGTACAGAGAAGTCATACTTTACAAAGTCGACCAACTGAACAGTTAAAAAAAAACCAAATATGGATTAAACGTATTTCTCGGTAATAAATGACAAGAAACGGGACGAATAGATAAGACATGTCACGCAAGTGTCAAAAAAGTACTGAGAAAGGCAACTGTGCGGTCCTAGATACGCCGAGGTAGGCCACACATTTCACATTCAGTTCGATCGAGGGAGTTGTAAAGAGTACAATGCTGACATGCCCAGAAGTTATCAGTTTCACTCAGCTCATTCTTACTGCTATTGCTGCTTCCCGACTGGCCGTAGAAACTTGTGGTTGCCGTGGCAACTGATGTTGATCCACCTGGCATACCACTTGTGTCCATTGGTGAACTGGCACCACCTTAGTGAAAAAAATTAAGTGGTGAAAAGTGATAATAAGATGAACTTGTGAATTCCATTACATTTAAAACACCATTGCTAATCTTATCGACCTGCTCAAGGCTGTAAGCAGATACAAATGAAAAAATGTAGTATGACAAGTTCAACTAAATCAACTGATCAACAAACTCTGAATATCGCGGGTATGAAATCACAAAAACCTAGGGGGCAAATCATAAAAAGCGAGCTTTGAAATACTAGGATATTACAAAATAAATTATGGAAATCAAATAGAGTATAACTATTTACATCCTG
The DNA here is from genome assembly GCA_900708905.1 of Hymenolepis diminuta. Taxonomy (NCBI): domain Eukaryota; kingdom Metazoa; phylum Platyhelminthes; class Cestoda; order Cyclophyllidea; family Hymenolepididae; genus Hymenolepis; species Hymenolepis diminuta. The sequence goes on along the minus strand of CAADRB010000067.1, from coordinate 642,930 downwards.
CCTTCAATATACATTCTTATTCGATTCCCCGTTTCAGGACTTACTGGACTATTTTGCGTAATCAGATGTTATCCCATGACAAAAGCTTTTAAAAGTTTCTGCATTGCCTTAAATACTATTATCTAAAAAATAATATGAACTATTCATTTTGATGTTAAGGAATTCGATACGACCAAGGACCATCCCCTTTGTGCTCTTAGCATTCCTCCGGGATTTTATGCTAGCTCCAAATGCTTATATCCCCATTCTTCACTTAATTTAATCTGGGGACATCTTTTCTGCTTCTTTTACTAAACCTTGCTTACCAAGGTCCTCCTTCCTTTCACCTTGCGACGGCTTAGCTAAGCCCTACTCTTCAAAAATTTAGATTTCATCTAAAGTATGGTTTTGACAAGGTGATATATGGCTTTCAATATTGCATTTACCGCAAGGAGGAGAAAACAAAGATTTTCATATTTTAAGCTAGAGATTTACAAAATAGCTTAGATTGCGACAGATGTCGATATCGTGGCCTGAGATATTTGTGATCATTGTGTTAAACTGAAGATTAGTTTTAGAATGTTATTGAGTAAAAAAACCCGAGTAAAGTTTTGCAACGCTTTGACTCTTAAATCCACATTTCACAAACCAACCAAAATCCGATATCAGAACTAAACAACCGGAAACGACCATAACTTAAAGGTTGGATTGTGGAGCGATTCCCAACTTCGAGATTATACAATTATTAGTGGGTACAGGCTGCAATTTGCAGCTATTAAAAAGTAGATATCTATAAACCTAAACTGGTCGAGCTCCTACTGGCGAGATTTAGGATTACTTTAAATTTCCTCGTAGCGCGAAAATAATATCTTAATGTGAGAAAAGCATCTTATCAAATATTCCCATTGAGAAAATAATGTTTATTATTCACGTCTGTAGTATTTCCCACTTCCCTTGTATTAACATTATCGGCCCGTTTGTATATTTCAGGGTCACAATTAAAGATCGTTTTGTGCCTGACTGACTTGTGTGCTCTCTCACTTTTACTTCTCTATCCGAAAATTGGGGTATCGGGTTTATGTAGATCGTAAAAGTTATATACCCTTATTGTTCAAATTATTGGGAAATATGTTAAATAGAGTTGAATTGTTTAGAGACAATACCTACCTGATTCAAGAGTTTGAAGAATCAACTCAAGGGAGTTCCAAGAGGGACAGTTTTTAGCCCATTCAGAAACAGAACCCCGAGTTTTTAAGGTTTCTAATAGGCTATTAAAGCTCCTCTTGTCCAAAGGTAGCGAGTCCACTTGTCCAGAAAGCCAAGCCAAAACGTGGAAGTTGCTCAGACACGCGTAGAGCTTCTCTCGACCATAGGCAGCGAAGTGACGTGCGAATGCTTCTATGTTCTACAAAAGGAAAAAAATAAGACGTTAAATGAGATAGAGAAGGCAGCCACATATAAATGAGCTGAGCAGGTACCTGTTTATGTCCCACATCTTCACGATTTTCAATGGGAAACATAACATGCTTGGGTATTTGGTAAATGCCCTGCTCAGCAAAGGTGAAAGTCTGTTCCAGAGGGAAAGCTGCTGGCAAATCAACAAGGAGGTATTCAATCGGCAAAGGACGTCCAATCTTGGTCACTTTGTTACCGTACTTATCAATAGACTGAACAGAAAAACACCGACATTATGTCAAAGATAACATCCACATCCGGTGAAGGAAATTTCAAACTAACCGAGTAGAATACATCGGGTACAAATTGATCCTTTGTTGATTCCCGGATATAGCCCAATTCGGGAGCGTCAAATGTCGGTACCAGAATACCCGCCGATTCAAGTGACATGGCAACATTGGAGACTTGATATGCTTCGAAGTGAATCTGTTTGTCTGCGCCCCCTGTAACCACAACAGTGACGAATTTCGATCCAAAATGACCATCAGGGCTGTATCGAGAGGGATTGGGATGTAAATTCTGCAAGTGGGCCGCTGTTAAACACTCCTCTGCGCTCATGAAAAATGTGTCCTATGTGAGCAAAGCAAAAGCGCACGTTAGTAATGAAATAAGCGTGTCTACTGAAATTCATATCAATAGCAATTACTTACCATGTCACCACGATAGTGTTGAACAGTACCAATCGTACCACTTGCAGTTAGGTCAGTGAAAATCCAACCTACCGGTCTCAGATTCAATGCTACAGCAGCTTCTTTCACAGATTCGGGCAGAAGTTGGTCCAGAGGGCAGGTAAAACGTACTGAACGACTTGTTGCCTCCTAAAACAAAAAGAAGAAAGTTGACGGCACTGCGTGAAATGAAAAATCGATTAAACTAACATGTGTCTATTGAAATCATAAATAAGTGATAGACTCTTCCATTCATTTAAATAGACGTTCAGGGCATTTTCCTATTCGAAAGGCCTTTAATTAAGTTCTAATCCTAGTTGCAAGCTATCGAACTGTCAGAACAGGGCAACTTTTATTAGATTAGGAACATAGATTTTTAAACACTTTGTACTCTGAAGGAGATATGCTTTTGAGTGAATAGTATGTTTTAAATAATTAAAGAGTCATCCGTTTTTTTAGTTGAATAGTTTATCATTATGATAAACGAAAGATGATAAAGATTTGCAGTTTCATCTCTTACCGGAATTTGATCTGTTACTAAGATCGGGAAACGGCTTCATCCACAATCAAGAACATAACAATTAGATAGAATAATCGTTACAACCGATACGTTATCCATATTCCTCAGAGCGAAATGGACAACAAGCAACTATTTCCATAAAAATTAATAGATCATAAGATTTTGATAAATAAAACATCAATTATTTTAGCGATCTTCTATTCAAACAGCTCTGACTGTTTTCGGCCAAGATCCTTTCAAAAGTACCACGTTCGACTCCATCAATTTGCACTTTGTTTCCATTTCCAGAAGAAAGCGTCAATCTCAAGTTAGACGAATTAAATTAGCTTGTCGCATACAATTTGATCAATGCATGCTTTGGATAAGCCTTTTCGCAGTTTAATTCTAACCAAGTGAAGGAGAGATTGATGGTACCACCGAGGTTTAAATTCGTGCAATTTGAGATATACAATCTCTTCTGCTATCAAGCAAGAGTGAAAGGTACTTAGTTAGAAACTACAAGAAAATCAAGCCAAGTAAGTGACATGAATCTTGAGAAAAAGAAAGAGCGTACAGGCAAGTCATTCGTTTATCGACACAAGTCGACACATTTTATGAGCACTTTTCTAACTAGTATTGAGAAAATTTAAATGAGCATTCAAAATGCAAAAATGATCCAAATGAGAATAATCATTTTTGTCCTGACCTGAAATTACATTATTAAAAACATGCATTCGGAGAATACTTTTATAGACAAAGAAAATGTAACGTATATAAGGGTAAAAAACACATGGATAACTGTACACGCCTCGTTTATCAATTACAAAGCAGTAGCAAAACAAGAAAGTGTTCTGCTGTATGTACAAGCTCAAGTCCACTTGACAATGAATATTATCTTTAGAGATTGAAACGATCTGCAGATATTTAAATGTTCAAGGCAAGCTATCGGAACACTATGGAGTTCAGAAACCAATTCTTCAAGTACAAAGTATAAATCGTTACAGGAGTACATGCTCAGATCGGTGTAAAGCATTATCCATCAAAATTCAAGGTCATAGCTTTTATAATGGAAAAACTGCAGGAGAACCCTTATGTATAGTTAGGATTTTAAGTAAAATTTACAGTACGCATGTTCACTAACACGAAAGCATCCAGCAAACTGGCACGCAGGGAGATGATTAAGTTCTTTAGTCCCAAGTTTCTAAATATCTTTTCTCCAGCTTAGATAGGCATGTAAATTATATTAATCAATCCAATATTTATCTAAACGATATTATTCTGTGAAACACAGCTTTAAGAAGTTGGTAAATCCTAGGGTTCTGATAAACAAATATGCACCAGAGTATTTGAACTCCAACAACACGAGGATTAAGTTTAAAAGTTTGAATAGCCTAACTGAAACTTTTTAGCCAATAGCCACCACACCATAATACTGTGCGTAGATTATACCAGAAAGGACCAGCCGTAGAGATCAAGAGATAAATATTGGTAGAGATACCATGCAATAAACTAAATTAGATTATCTTTCACTATTCCACTAAATATACAGATATCTGATTTATTTATAGGAAACTGTTTACGAGATATGAGAACCTTATTTCCATCAGTTTCTCAAAACCTTATTAACAAATCCATTATTTTAAAGGGAAAAAAATTAGCGGTTACGGACCTGTGGTGGTTCATAAATTGCAGCTACAACCGCTTTAATGGCAAGAGGCGGAGAACCAGTAGTGTCGAAAGGTGCATAATCACCTAGAAGAATGCCAATTCGTTGTTTGGCAGTAGCGCGCCAGTATTCCAGGAAACCTTCCATAACCTCACCATTCTCGAATTGAACGTAGTCTACATGTCGATAGGGTTGTACTTCCAAGGTTACGGGTTTGGGTTGACATTGAGTGCAAATACCCTCAGGCCATGGTGGATGGGAAGTGCAACCACCACGGAGACTACAGCGCACATTCTCCAATGTCACGAACTTGCCTCTGGAAAATATTACGAACAAACATCCCGTTAGTTAATAAAATACACGACAGGATTCTATTTCTTTCACTTTCACCATTCAAAATAAAATATGACAGTTCAAAATATGTAACGGAAGCAAAAACTGTTGGTCGAGCTAATAACTGAATTTGCTCAGTTAGACAATGAGCTTTATCTCATATCTATAAGTAATAGACATTCGTTGATGTGACCATTTGGGGCTAAATAAACCCGAGGCCAATTGAGCTCATTCTTGGCAGAGAAGTGGCATTCTAAAACTTCTTTGATGAGATAATCGCATTATGCTAATTCATTCTTTTATTTGCTTTAATAAGTGTGATTGATCATGGAGTTAACGGGAGTGCTCTGCTGAGCATTAAAACTGTGATCTGATCTTGAATATGTGCACCGGCTAAAGCTTCGAGCTAGATACTAGATAAATTTTGAAGCTAGAGGTTTATAGTAATTATTCCTTTCGAATTGGACAAAAAGCATTTTTTATTAATTTGTGACCGTCGTTGAGTATGATTTTCATTACGACGATTTGCGCTAATAAAAGCAAGTTGATTAGTGTTGAATGCGATTCCATTACCATAAGAGACAGACGAACACATCCAACCTCTCAATTGAATCTAATGGATGACTCTCTATGAAAATATTTCGATTTCTCGTCCACGAAGTCGCGATGCCTCAAAACCCCTATCTATAACCAGCTCTTGGTGCTCTGCTCTGTGATTGTTGTTGTCGCTGTCGGTTGTTAGTTAATCTTATCTTCAACAACTAAAATCTGGTTCATTAGTTCCTACAATTTGGCAACTCCTAAATTGGTGACTCCGGCTCTTGTTAGCCCCAACAATTCTTGCTACAAGTCTATTGTTAAGTGAACTCTGAGCAATAAAGAGAGAGACAAATTTCCATTTCCAAGGAGCAAATTTCCATTTACCGCATTTTAAGTGAAAACAATTTTTTCAGGAATCTAGAGGTTGAATTTCACATTTCCCAGAAATGAAATCAACTTCTGCTTAAAAATATCGACGATTTTTATTACTCACTTATTCTCCATTCCTTATCTTGACAATTTCACTGGTTTTCATACCTAAATGCTTCACCATGTATAACAATTAAAACAGCAATTACTAGTGCTTTTCTTTAAAATAATTCATGATTCACAACTAGAAACAAATATATTGAGGATCAAAAGGCTAAAGAAATAATTTTACCCAATAAAACCAGTATAATCTCATATTATGAACAATAAGGCAATAACTAACAGTATGATTCAACAATAAAAGAACCAGACTGCAGGATTACATTTTAAACTTTCAGCAAACTATTAATCAAATTGATATATTGAACGATATTTTACGAAAATATCAGAAACGATTATACTACGAGTAATTACAAACGAAAAAGCCGCACTAACTCACACTCATAAGAGGAAGGTTCTACAATTTCTCACAAAACACTGGTTTAGATGTGATGAAACTAACAAAATATAACGATTCCGGGGCAAAAGAAACGCATAGCAGCCATTTTTCAATATTTACCTTTGATAGAGGAATTGCATCTTGACTTCTCTTTGACAAAAATCTAACATTATTATCCTAATTAGACAAACTTTAATAAGTACAGTTATTAATTCCCTTCACTAGATGGGTACCGATTAGTTTAGATATCGGGACCTATGACTTAAAATGGTCAAAAAGTAACCGGTGCACATAGGATTGATGACCAAATATTTTGGCAAATCGAGTAATTTAATGAATGAACAGTCAGGACACACGAGTATTGGATTCAATAATTTAAAAAATTTAGCGAAAATGAGAAAAAATAAAATGATCGGACCTACTTGCTATGGCCGCCTCTCAGTTTACGAAGATACGCATGGAAAGACATGAACTTAACCGGTGGGTCACAGAGACTAAGATAATCCAGATCTGAGGGCTATTAAAATAATGAAAAAAAGTTCAAAGCATGATATTTGAGAATTAAAGCAATTTGGTATTTTGAAACTCGCAAAATACCTCTAGTGGAACACAATGAATACAGACTCCAGAATCAGGATGATGGCACCTAAAGAAACCAAAATAAGATTAAATAAGAACAGGAGAAATTAAAAGAGGCAACAGAGCTACATACATGGGTCCTTTATCGCGTTTAATTCTTCCGTCCATCGCTTCAATAATCTTGTCCACATAATCTTCTTTTACATTGATTACTGTTGGCTCAATATGTTTACTCTGAGCAGGAAAATAAATGAATATCATACAAATAATTTAAAGGACACATTAAGGAACAATTACCCCGCTGTCCCCAGGTTTCGCACCAGTAGCTTCTGATTTTACAACATAAACCATATCACCTTCTCTATAAATTTACAAGAAAATTAACATGGAAACTAGCATAAATGCTACTCAGTTCACCGACTTACTTTAGCTTAGTGCTTTTAACCATAGCTCTCGTAGATCGCTTGAAAGCATCCTCGAGTTTGCGAGACCTAGACAACTCCCAACTTGCATTTGGATCAAGATTAAAGGCTTTTGCTGTGAGTTCAAAAAGGCTTGAAAGTCGGTCCGTCTCAGATATTTGGAACCTTTTAGTCCCATACTCAGACTGCACTCGAATTATCATGTTAGCTGAATCTGACAAGTAGATTATTTGTGAGAACACAGGTCGATTACACAAGGCTATCATTATCATGAGTGCGGTGTTGGAGAAAAATATATTAATTGAAGCAAATATGCGAAAGGATTCAGTTCAGCTAAAATAATTAAGAAAATTTACTGCTTTTGTAATATTTACTTTCCTTACAATTAATTGATGAAATTATCGATTTTCAAGAAATTTTTATTGATGAACCAGCAATTTCGTAAATAAATGGATCTTTTCCCAATATTTACTTCTTTTAATGCTTTTAAAGCAATCGAATTAAGAAGACAGCAAGAAAGTTTAACTTTTATGCCAATCTAGCAAAATCTTAGCACCGTGTAGCAAATTTCTTTGTTATTCATACATGAAAGAGTTATTGTGCTTTTGATTTCAGAATCCAAATGAGGAAAAATTAACCAAAAATGAGTGGAGATTTCTAATAGTAACAATTTGCAAGTTTTTTCATGGAATGGTTTTGTGAAATACTAGGACGAGATTTGTATGCCTTAGGCTCAAATAATTTATCTTCTCTTGATCTTCCATTTTATTATTTCCTAAAAATCAGAATGAAGTCCATTGTAATTTAGGTTAGATTATAGTTCTGACACTTCTGCTAAATTAGCTATGCATTAAAATTAATATTTACATAATTCTGCCATCAAAGAGAATAGGGAAATTTACACGAATTTTCAATATACTGGCAAAACAGGAGAGATAATTTTCAGGATCAGGATTAAAACCATAGCAAACAAATAATAGGCAGGCTATATACTAAAACCTATCATTTGAATGTTCTAAAAACACATTCTCGATAACAATCGGAATCAATACATTAAGTTATGTGTCATTAAGAAATACTACGCTGTATCGCATAAATTCCCCGCCGATTTTTTCTCAGATGTATCATTTAATAAATTGCAACATATTCAACAAACTAAAAATGTATGTTATTTAAAATTTAGCAGATGAACTTTGTATTAGCAAATGGCTCAATCAAGCTTCGCCGAAACCTCCATTTTCGAGTAAATCAACATTTCAATGTTACTATATATATGATAGAGTATAAAATTTCAGTATTATTATTTTTACAGTTATGCACTACTTCATTTTTAAAATTCAATGGCGGAAACTCAAGAAGTACAAAAGTGAGTCAAGACAATTTAAGACAAAAACTACAGACATAAAATCAATGCAGCTGTAGTAAGAAGTCAAAAGAATAAGCCTTCAACAAACTGAAGTGATAGAAGAAATGGAACACAAAATATGTTAAACAGCTCAACGATTTTGGTTAATTTAAGGAAATACAAAATTAAAAAAAGACGATCATTGCAGTTGAGTCAGCGGACGGTTGTGCATTGAATTTTCAAATAGCAGGCATCCTGATCTATAACGACGACGTTAATAGAGTTCTGCGGGGTAACCCGACAAAATAAATAAATTAAAGTGCTGTAGGGTAAAATAACCGACTAGGTTGCTTTAGACCAAAAAATCTGTGATTCCTGCTTTAGTATCACTGATATTCATCTCTGAAGAGAAGAATGCAGGGTCTAAGGTTGAACAAAGGCAATGCTACTACAAAGTATCTATTGAACCAATGTTGCATTTCTTTGTATGAACAGTGTTCATTTCATCATTATCAACTTGCTAGAACTCTACTAAAAAATACAGCTGTTAAAAGTGGATTAATAGACCAATTATATTTGGGAATGCATTTGAAAGTGAACAATAGTAGCCTACTGCAAATGTTCTGTTACATATAAGAAAACAATAGTTTTCCTAAAACAATTCTTATATGTAAGATTCTTTATTTTTCACCTTTTAAGTCTTGCTTCTTAAAATTCCCTTTTATTCGAACGAATTTATTTACATTAAAGTTGTAAATGGCGGATAAGATAAACCGACATATCAATACGAAAACGTGTGTCTTGTGTTGATATAGTCGTTTGGGTTGTTTCACATTGTGATGTTGTCGGGTCGTGTTTGTAGCTAATGCAATGTCTTAAGAAATCTAAGAGTCGGGACGGTATCCTACACAGAAGGGCAGATTATAGCATGTTCAATCCATTTTATTTCTTTGTTTTTTCTCGTCCATCTACTGTCTCTCTGCTATCCCGAAGTTTTTTCCCCAACTCATTTATCCTGTCCTCTATCCTTCTCTTCTTTTTGGACCCCCTTTTACATCCCGATACTTGCTTACCCTTATGCTAATACATGCAAAATTATGGCTTACAAATACAGTTATGATTGTTGGGGTACTGTGGAATTGTAAATAAAGTGCAGCTGGACTTATAATTACCCTAAGAGTAAAACACACTTACGGTGTTACGATCTGCTCTTCCATGTACGTTTTCGTATGACCATATCAAAATAAGGCGTACATTTTCTATCGATAGGTTAATTTATATCATGTGTCATTTAGGGACTTAAAAGATGCAGGGATTGAAAGGTGGAAAATATAAGAATTATTTTGGGGAAGATATTGTTATCATATATGTACTACTATTTCAGCAGCCGTAAATTCTTAACAATCGCACTAATGTAAAGCATTAATACATGCCATACTAAATTGGCATGGTGGGGAATTACCTACTGGTATCTCTTAGAACATAAACAAATTCCTTCAATATAAATGAATTATTATCAGATTTCATATCACTGATTTCCTTCGAGGTTTTTATATCAAAGCTCTTAATTTAAAATATTCGGCACTATTTTACAATATAAGTATTTCGCTTCTGAAATAATCCACTTTCGGCGATCTTAACCAAAATGATATAAGGGATAAAAAGAGTTATGACATAAATGTTTGCATTAAGAAACAAAGGTAATTCTAACATCAGTCTGAAAATAGCATGCGAGTGGTCATATTTGTAAAAAAGGAGTAAGTGAAGTTTAGCAAATATGTGTGTCTTTTTTAAATACTGAATTACTCAGGGGGCTCAATTACGGTCATGTGATTAAAAATTTCCACCGAATATAGAAACTGTACATTATAAGTAATCCGAATTCATATTTTGCAAAAAAAAATCCTTGAATTTTGAATGCCAGATGTCTGTATTATGTTATCTAACATGAGTGAACTTAACAGAGAAAGATGAAGAAGTTTAGTTTAGAGGCCAAGCTAGTTTTATCAGGAATATGAACCTTCCTGGTATTATATATAATAAGAAGAAATCAGTACTGAGCGGAAGAGAGACGGTAGTGACTTAAATAATTTATTCAAATTTGAAAAATTAGCATGCAATATTTTACGATAACAATCGTTTTAAAGATATTTGTTCCATTAAATACTGGAGTTTATCGCAATTGTGCACTCAGGGACGCAATGGAGAATTTATTAATTCACTCTAGATGATAACAAATTATTATATTACGACAATTACTGGTCTGAATCCGCAAGAAAAGGTGTGATACAACTTAACCGCTTTAATTGTACGGCGCGAATAACGTTTGTTAATAAAATTAACTATTTGAATAAAGAGAGTCAGATACCCATAGGTAGCGAGGATAGCAAAAATAGCATGTTTATACTCGCGAAATGAATCTTATATAAAAATTAAATTCATTGGTACCTGCACTGTAAAAATCATATTTGCTTGGATCTTTTTTAGCTTCGGCAAGTGTCATTCCCAAGGAATATTGGGCAAAAAGAAGCACAATCCACGATAACATATCAAGGGGGATAAAATGTTGCACGACCCAAGGCGATTAAAATATCCTGAATGAATTAGCAATTAATTTTGAAATTTGACAATATTTCACTAAATTTTTTTAGACCAAGTTTTATCACATTCTTAAGTTTAACTTTGTAATTAGAATGAGATTAGCGGGTTGAATTCACATCTAGCATAAGTAGAACTACTACAAGATGACCATAAGTTGCAAAATGTGAATTAAACCAAAGACGCCTGACAATCATTTCCCATGAATAAACTGACAGTAAAAGATAATTAGTATAAAGATTTACTAAAATTTTACTCTTGAAATCCAATGATTACCTGAGTAGACGGCTTGAATTCCAATCCTGATATAAAATTCATTTATGATCTCAGTTGGCCTATTCAGTGATTGGGATTGCTTATATAAATATTTGTCACTCTTAATTTTACAAAATGCACACTTTTATTTACCAGTATTTAGTTGCTTAAAAGTTGTTTCAGATATTGTTCCACAAGTCCAACAAAAGAAATTTAATACTGTGATCGGTTTGCCGTAATTTATTCACTTATTTATATATTTATTAAAGGAAATTAAAAGCATTAAATGTCACACTTTATAAGGCACCTCTCCCTAATTAAAATGCCCCTTCCTCGTACGACTTTAACTTCGAGTTCACATGAAGTTTTCTGAACTTTTCTGAATCCTCTTGAGCAGCGTACCCGGTGTTCTGGATTTCTTTCACGGACCTTATCCGACTTATTTGCTGAAATTTTGAAAGCATCTAAAAGCAGGTAAAGTGGGGGCGATGCTGGCGTCGATTTGGTTCCCGCAATACGTGGCCTGATCCATATGGCATTACTCACCTGGCTTTCAAATATGACCTTTCCCCATAGTTTGACCACGGTTCTAGTCGTCCAGGAGTGACTGGTTTGAGAATCACGAGCACACACGAGATCACTAACAGCGAACATACCTCTTTTACGAATTCTTTGCCGGTTATTTAGCCGTATCCTTGGCGGGCATAATGTGGTTGATGATTCGAACCGTTCCTTCAGATGGTAGCTCTATATTTGAATTACCGCACAACATAGAATGAGGAGTCTTCCTATAGTTAAGTTGGAACTTTCGAATGACTTCTTCCGCCGCTCACTTCCATTTTGCTTTCAGCAGGGCCACCTAGAGCATGTCAACAAATTGATATACCTGGCCATCTAAATTGGAGTGATATAGGGGCATACCGATGTGATCGATATTTCTTTGTTACATATAAGAAAATAATGTTCTTCTCAAAATAATTCATATATTTAAGATTCTTTATTTTCTACCTTTTAATTCCTGCTTCTTTTAGTTCTCTTTTTGTGATGACGTCAGGTCTATCGGGGCCACATCGATCGAATAGATGGAATAAGTCAAGTCACTCGTGTCGTCAAATCAGTTCGGAGGTGGCGGGCAAGCCACCCCAATATGTTAATTAGTAAATTAGATTTATTTACAAAATATTTCTTCGTTAGACGTCAATCATATCTCGTCGTCAGAGTCTCGGCACGATGATAGACACCTGATTAGGTATCTATGTGCAAACACGCAAACACACAGCGGGACCGCCTGTGGACACTATAGTGGAGATATGATCGCCAGTCAATCATTTCTAATCGTCAGGTGTTAATAGACATCTGCTGGCTATAACATCTTTATTTGAACGAATTTATTTACATTACGGTTGTAAATGGCACATGATATGAATCTACCTATCGATACGAAAACACACGTCTTATTTTGGTGATGGTTTGGATCATTAAGTATTGTGGTGTTATCGGATTGGACTTTTAACTAGCGCAACGTCTTAGGGAATCTAAGAGTCGATTCCGGTATCCTACAGACAAGAGTAGATTATAACACCTACCACAACTTGAGGTCACCACAGGACTAAGCACCACTGTGCCGACGTAATAAGAGCTAGATCTCAGGTATTAGTAATGACTTAGATGAAAATTTGGAAACAAGTAGTAATTCATCTTTCAGATTATTCAAAAAAGATCTGAAGTCCGATTGTTCAAAACTTTTATTTATACGAGTAACATAACCAATTCAATCCTCAACAGACCGCTTAGTTAATGTTTGACATTTGAAGCACCTGCAAAATTCCGATGACTTTCCGCTGAACAGTTTGCAGAGAATGAATTCTACTTCCTCGAATTTGAGGTCATCCAGTTCCTCTGGACCAATTTCGCTTTTCAACTTCTTGTGCTCGTCAGTCCTCAATCGCCGTAAAACGAGCCTATCTCTTCTACTCAGGGACGTTAGCCAGGTTCTTACTAAACACATTCATAAATTTATCAAGCCAGTTAGCATAATAAGATCCGCTTCTGGATCAGAGTGAAATTCACTTATCTGTAAGACAAGATTGTTAGGACACAATTTAGGGATGGGATTTTCTGATTATTCAGGATTAAGGTTCAAATGTTTCGTAAACTATTCCGTTAGCTTCAAGAAGTCTCCCTGTTATTGTCGCAGCATAATTTCTCTATGTTCCATCTATTTCATGAAACTTTCCTGGTGCTTTTCCAAGATTTATTCAAATTTTTTGTTTTCAAAGACGTTTTCTGCATCAGTTTTCAAAATGGCGAGTTATTTTTTTCAAAGCCACGTCGCCAAATAATGTATGGAGTTCACAACGCTAACAAGGCTGATTGAATCACGTGCGCTAGAACTTTCTGGGAAGTGCGAGATGCAACCGGTCGCGTAGAGAACAAGCGCGGTCGTGTGTGCAGAGACCTCCTCAACCAAACAGCAATCAAGATCCCTGCAGCCTAGCGTGGTTTTGTATTAAATGACTAAGCTTTTGACTCACAAGAACAAGGAAGTGGTCAATAAACCTCTCCACTCAGTATCTTTCTGGTTCTTACCACTTTGGGCATAGCTTAGCTAATTTGGAAGTGAACTGATAAGGGAGGATTCTGCTAGAGGTTATTCGGACCTATTAGGAGGATTACTTAGGTGTAACAATAAGACTTATTGGTGCAGCATCCGCTACAAATGTGAGTTCAGCCAACAATCCGAAAATATCCACAAAACAGCAGCAGAAGAAAAATAAAAAGATAAATTCTAAGAATCCGAGACCTTTGATATCAATTCTCACATAAATGAAACCTTCAAGGTCATTTATTTGTATATACTTTATTTATTAATACTTTTATTTTTTCTTGATAATTTCTAATAGGTATTGACATTTAAATAGTGTTTGCAAGGTGCTAACACAGGGTTCATTCCCGGACCATAACAATTTAGCGATTTTCAACCTTCATAAACCAAATGCCATGTACATTTCATTTCATACACATTTCAAATGTAATCTTAATTTTCCCTATTCTAAAAATTTAAATTCCAAAATGAATTGTATCATATCATCCATATTTTTAGATTAATTTCTATAAGTTATTTTAGTAGGCGCATTCGATTCATAACTCATTAATGTCCAATCATTGGACACTTATAGAGATTCTGGGCTAATTTTAGTGCAGGGGAGACATCGCTTTTTACTTTTTATTCTCATTACATTTTGCGAGAAAATTTATTCTGCCGCTAACAGCGCTACTTTTCCTTTTCCTCATTTAGCATTCACAGATTGATATAAATCATTTGTTAACTAAAATGCAATTCCCATGCCACCTACAATTCGATTAATCAAGGTTAAAATGATCCTGTTTCTTTATATTGACTCATTAATAATTCTTTTTGGGAGTTATTTTTAAAAGTGCGTTGATAGGTACAAATAGATATTTTTCAATCACATTAATAATGCCTACAATACGGAAATTTTCGCAGCATAAAGATTAATAATGAAAACTCTTTGTCATCTGTTCCTTTTCAATTACCTGTGTTTAGTTATTTGAAAAATAAAAAGCTCAGAAAATTTTTTTTATTTTGGGTACATTTAAAGAGTTACAGTCAGATGCACTCTAAAATTGTATAAACTATCGCGATCGGTAATTGAGTAGCCTGATTGGGTCAACAGTTTATTTAAATATTCGAATAACAATTAAACAAATGATTATTTTTTGTTCTCCAATCTGTAAATTTCTCCGAACTCCGTCTAAAATTGAATGAGAAAAACAATTATTCATTATAATGTACCATATTAAGTATAAAAATGCTCACATCGGTACTGATCTCGATCATCTCGAATCGATCCGCTCCACTAAGGAGATCTTTCGTTGCTTTACTAAGACACACATACTTTGGAGCCGCAAATTTCAAAATGTCTCTGGCGTTTTGCATTACCTTCCCGAATACGCAGAGACTAGAGTAAAAGATTAAAATAGCGCACGCTTTATTAGAAAATCGAAAATTAGTGAATCTTAATTAAACTTAGCCGCTGGGAAATCAACGGTTTTTATGAAACTCCATTGTATAATATTTTAGTAGAATATGTCATATCAAAATAGAAAGATTCAAAATCAGTCAGTGTAAATCCAATGGTTTGAAGAATCACTGTGGCATCTGAACTATTGATGAACTAATTTACTATGTCCCACATTCAATGGCTTTTAGCGCACTTGTTCGATTACAGAATTGTTTATTCTGAACATGTAATTCTTATTAGCAATATCTGTCATGGGCCAAGATCAGAGCTTTTTATTGCTTCTGGAATGATCTAGTATTAAGCCACTAGCCCTAATTTCTGGGATGAAAAAACCCTATCCCAAAAGCTGCTATAGTTGCCAGCTCCAATATGTCCAAAGTCAGAAGGTTGGGAGTAACTGAATACGTCAACTCAATCAAGGTACAAAGTTTGCTTCCTAAGTGTATGACAATTTTTATCAGTTGACGAGTGAAACTTTATATCCTTAATTCTGATTCTATTTGTAATTTTCAGGAAATAATAATCTACTCTTTTACAGATGATTGGGCTCTGTGGACGTATGTAAAAGACCTGATACGCTTGTTAAATATTCATTCTGTGTTCCATATTATTTTTTATCCATACATCCAGTGAATACAATAAATGATAATAGTAGGTTGTTAATAGTATAATTTAAACTGTCTTTGCGATAGTGGAGGAGTAATAATGCGGTCAATCTGTAGTTCAATTGGTTGTTCTCGTATTACATTTCCTCGTATAAACTCGGATACTTTGAGAATAAGTAGCTATCTGGTTTAGCAACAATTTAGCAATGGCGAAATTACATTTAAAGCGTGGAAATCCAATAATTGATGATCCAGTACGCTACGGATGAAATTTGGGAACTTCGTTCAGATTTGATTTGGCTTCCGAACAAAAACACGATAGAATGGTCGATGTCACCAAAGAGCTTTATGAATATGAACATTTCAATAGTTTATTTTCATCGCTTCAAGATGGGTATACGGCTCTCAGATACTACTGAAATCATAGTTACTTACGAAGGTACATTTCCAGGCATTACTCCCATAGCAACGACTCCAGTGTCTAGAGCGATGGCAAATTCTGGATTAACATCAGTTCTCGGTACCTTGCCAAAGCATCGAAGACAATTTTGCAAGTCAAGAGCGCAACTTGCTACAGATATGGCCTGGTTAATTGAATCATTGTCTTCAATTTGTGGATCGCTTGTCATCATTATAACTGTTCCTTAAGGAGAAAAATGCGAACATTTGAAGGATCACTCGCGGCGGTTTCTCGATTCGGAAAGATTTTCATACTCTGTCTAAAGTTTATGATAAAAATAATGTCCTAGAGAATCCCCATGAAATAAATCCCTCCTCAACATAGCTCTTTCTGTACTAACACAGTAAGACGTATTCGATTACTCCTCTTCCATTTCTTGCTATCAATGGAAATATTTTGGTCCTCTCAGCTAAGTATTTTTATTCCTTACTAATCCGCTGAATTGTCTGAAATGGTAATTTTGGCTTAATCAAATGGATATGTTATGCTCTTATTTTACACGTTTACAATAAAATAATAAACACATACCGAATGAGGAAATACGGAAGATTTCTCGCTCCTCAATAATATTTGTCACAAGGCGGTTTAATCTATTCAAAGCTGCAACAATCTAAAAGCAAAAAATGTGCTCTGTAGATTATGATTAATCTGAAAGCCAACCAGATATATTGAAATTTTGATGTTATCAACCTTTACTTGTAGCTATTATTAAACATAAATAGAAAATATATTAAATACAGTTAAATATTCATTCAGGTCAAATTGGTCACTAGTTGCTTAATGCAATAGCACAAAATATTATTCCATGTCACAGATTAAAGAATGTCAATTTTAAAAAAATATTGTTATTTTGAAATAAATTTTCAGAGCATATTTTAATATAAGGGGCAAATATACCTCTTCCGGTGGTAGATTTTTTGTAGATTCGTAAAAATTCAGCAAACGTAGAGCACACACAGTGACTTGAAGGTATCGATTTGGTTTCATACAGCTTTCTAGGGCTGCCATCTCATCAGATCCCTTCGAAATAGCCGCCAAAGTCTTATCTGCAAGAGGTTTCGGTAAAAATTCCCGCATTACTGCTTCTCGAACAGCATTCATTCGTTTCTCTTCTTGATCAAAAATTGCTACCTTATGTTCGGCGTCTTTCATTTTCCTAGAAGAAAACAGGAACTTATTTGAGCACACACTCACCTTTCAATTATATCCAGATATATTTCTAGCCCAGTTTTTGATATATGAGATAGATCGACAACCATCTTCTTAATTGCTGATATATTTGGACGATTTATGCATACTGTATCAGTACATTCCGTGATAACATTTTCCAACTAAAGAATAAACGATTATATGTTTCAGTTAGCATCTTACAACTTCTGGAATATTTGTGGGTATCTCAAGACTGATACCTCCTTGAACAACATCTTCGAGTAATTGAATTTCTCCTTCATATTCTGGGTCTTTCTCTGAGAAGGGAATAGCTCTAGCCCAGACTTCATTTATTATCACACCAAGACTATAAATATCAACAGCAGGGTCTTGGAAATGTGAAAGAGGTATTTCATAGCTTTTCGTTTGTGCTTCTTCTTCTTCTTCTTCTTCTAACTCTTCAATACACTCGGCCTGCTCATCTATAACTTGCGAAGGTTCTTCAAAAGTCGAAAACAACTCCTTTACCAACGGGAGTTCCAACCAGAGACATTCAGGTGGTCGCCAACGAAGTCGCATAACAGCATTCATGTTGACACAGTCCATTGTTCGGCATTTTCGATCTGATGCTGGCCTAAGAGCGTTAACCTCCTGTAAGAAGGCAATCATTTTAGATGGTAGATATATATCTGAGTTGTGAAGACGTCCATATTTCTCAAGAGTTTCTAGGCACTCCCAATCCCCAACTTTGATATTGAAATTGTGATCGAAGTAGCAGCACTGAGAATTCAGCTTTCCATGTACAATTCCATGATCGTGAAGATAATTAATCGCATCGATAAGCTGAATAATGACAGGTATCTTTGCCTCATCAGGGAAAGTCATTGATGAGCAATGCATGAAATAGAATATACTCTCGCCAGTACACTGTTCGTTCACAACATAGTAATTGCTTATGTTGTTATTCCCAAGAGAAAAGCTATGTCTTTCAGAGAAGTTATCCTCAGCTGCAAATCTTAAATCTCTTGCCTCATCATCTTCAGACAATTGAATATCCTTCCTATCTGCAATATTTGCAATTCCATAGAAACGCAGAACACTGGTATGAGAAACTTTACGTATTTCTACCAGGGTCTTCCGTGTATTATAGTCAAATATACTTGAAAGCGGTATCTGAGTGGAATTTAGAGTGACGCTAGTTGACTTATAGATACCACAAATGGATTTCGAGTCTATTGAATTGAAACCAGGGACAATTAAGGAGCTCCTTTGACAACTTGCGCTGCGTTCGAATTGACTAAAGCTCTGTCTTGGTGAGGTTTGTGGCATTAGAGTTGAGAAAGATTCCAAACGCTCAGCCTCTGGTGGAATTAAATCTAATTCGGTGATTTTCCACACATCACCTCGAATTTCTGCCCACTGACTGAGAAATCTTCGCATCACCATGACTCCAAGAACCAAGAAGAGAATTCCAAAACAGTTACCCGTCACTGTAAAGATGGTCAAATTATCAAGATTTCCATTATCATCGTCAACCTCTTCTGCGGCAATTTCTTGCTCGTATAATTCAACTGTCATAAAACTACCATCGCGACTGCATTCCATATTAGTTAAATATGATTTAAGTACTCCATATTTATCACCTATAAGAACACACGAGGCCTTATTCAGAACATCCTTCGCAATTTCAGATGTTACTAGCCATTCAAGAAATTTTTTCAATTCAGCTGCCGCTTTACAAACATCGGGATTACGTTCTCCACCGTTGGTATACTTATTTCTGAGGATTAGGGAGATTGGTTTAACTAGCGGATAACTGATAGGATTTTTTGGATCGTAGATAAACGTTTCGACAGAAGGCAGTAGTGGGCTCAATATTGTTTGACCGTTCTTAAGTTCTATTGATGTCATATTGTAGATCTTAGCCTGGATAGCGGTTGAAAAACCAATGGAGTAAGGGATGGCATAACACAGTGGTGCAGTATCGGAAGATTGGAGTTGTGAGCAAGTCATTTTGTTCGAATTTTCCTGTTTGAAACAGAACTGGCTGTTTCTAGGCAATGGATTACTATTTGCCTGTCCAGGAGAAATTGGGATAATTGATTTTTCTGGTAGTTTTATATCTGAATTAGGGAAATTTTAACTTAAAACTTTCATTACCTGAATTGAGCTCTTGAATTATCGGATCATTCCAAAGCGTTACTGTTCCGTGAAATATGTCACCCAAAACTTGTGGAGTTAGATTAATTAAATGAATTTTTGCCCCCTTAATGTCGTCCAAAGGAATATTGGCCACAGGTACATAAGGCCTATTTGAAAAATATTGAAAAGAAGTAGGAGTAAATATATTTAAAAGCAATGAACTACTCCAAATAAGCTTTGTTCTCCAAACCTTATTTGAATACTATATTAATGACCTTGAAGCTATTAGAATTTATGACCAGTTAGCCATAAAATTTAAAAATGAACAATCCAAAACATAAAATACACTGTATATAAATCCAATTCACCGCTCTAAATGAGTGAATTTAAATGAATGTTATGGATAGGCAATAAAAAGCAATTAAATCAGTCAAGTCCCGTATAGAGGGACTAGAGGCCATAATGGACTGTCGCCGGAAAAGTTATGAAAGTTGGAGGAACTAATAGCATTCTAATTATTTTCTAGTAATTCATTCATTTTCATAGGAAATATTCAATAAAACCAACAATTTGTGGCTTAAGTCTTAATCAGGGGGATTGTTAAAACAGATTTTGCGGCGATTGAGCGTAGTAATTCAATAAATATTCGACAGTAATAATAAACTACATGCTATATTATGAAATTTAAAAGGAAATGAAGAAACCATATTAAATAGAATGCTTATCTTTTAGACTAAATATGAAGATTAATTACCCTTGATCAGATAATATATCTACTATTATTAACCTTGGACGCCATCGGGTATGTAGATCTAGTTATGACAAAAAGCGGGAAATCGGGGCGAAGATGACTAAACAGTAGGGAACTAATTGCGAAGAAAATTTTCAAAAAACGTATAAACATGCAAGGATGGCCTTATGTAATTTTCAAAACTGGTTATTTCTATACGATTGCAAAAAATTCCATCACTTTGGACTGGAAATGCAGGAAAGGTGAAGAGATATTGTCAGTTACTATTCTGATCCATTTTAAAATTCATCATAAATTAAAGTAAAAAAGCAAGGGAGAGATCTCTGAATGTGATTGCCTTTTAGAAGAATGAGCTATCAGTAGGGTAACAGATTTTATTCCTAGCTATTCTCCAGGCTATACCATCTATTTTCTACCAATCCGCCCTACAGCGACAGAATTGTGAAAGATGACGGTCATGCCCAACAAATTATGTTAGTCACAGTGGGCTTGGTGAGAGAGTAGACCAGAAGAGATGGATTGGTCTGCAGCGCTGGTGATTGTCGTAGGAGCGGTGGAAGGCAGCAGTAAGATTTTTAGGTTCACAGAGGGGGTTTTAATAGTTTGGAATTGGAGATAAACAAGTCGAGTCAGACTATTACAAATGCTCAATCACTCAGGATGCACCGACTGCACCAATGAATAACATCGTATTTCTTATATTTGGGTGTTGTT
>CAADRB010000067.1:580857-611830 GCA_900708905.1 Hymenolepis diminuta | reverse complement strand
GAGGTGGCAGGCAAGCCACCCCAATTTATTAATAAGTAAATTATGTTTATATACAAAACATTTCTTCGTTAGACGTCAGTCATGTCTCGTTGTCGGTGTCCCGGCGTGATGACCGACCTCTGTGTTGATAGATATCTGCTGGCTATAACACCTTATATCTCAATTCTTTCCGGAGGGTAATTATTGTCATCAAAATCAGTCTCACCTTGTTGTATCGGTGGAATAGAGGAGTTTTATAACACAATTAATGAAAAAATCAATAAGCCCTTGCGTGCCCTGGTAGACATTGTTGCACTTTCTGCCTCTTCCGATTGGCTATGTTCTTCACTATTGCTCAAGGATGTAGAAATAGTATTTGTTGGGGAAGAATCGTTATTTGATGAACCACTTGAACCGATGCCTTCGCGTTCAAATTCTGTCATCTGACGAGGACAGTTCAAGACGAATTCACTCTCCCAACTATTCTGCTTGTCTAAAAAATTCTTCCATTTTAAGAGATACTCTCCACATCGATCTGAACTTAGTTATACTCTGCATATTTTTTCTAACATGAATTCATCATCATCCTCTTCATCTTAATTCTCGCTTGAATCAGAGATTTCGAAAGAAAATAAAAGAGCGAATTTTAAAATGATGAGTATTAGTTAAGAGTATTTTGAATACGTTGGAAATTTATATCGGGCCAAAATACGAATAATGAAATAGTTTATGTGAGTGCAATGCCTTGGTAATTACTCTATGGTTGCTAAAAAGGTTGGTGTATTGTGGTATTTGGACTTGAAGTGTAACGTTGTATTTTCAGTGGTCATTCTAATCAGCAGGCTTTCCCCCATATGCCATTTTGTTCTCCGCCCCAAATTTAGACCCTGCAGTATGTCCCTAAAAACCCCTTTCTATCAAAAATTTATCTGTTAAAACCATCCTAAATAGACCATACCCCCCCTCCAAAAAACAGTTATACTCGAATCTAATAGGAGTAGACGGTTTCAGATACCCTTTCGACTCTTAATTGATCTTAACTGTGTGATGTAGATCGGGGTCACACTGAAGATATAAATCAAGCCACTCATGTCACTAGAGCATTTCGGAGGTGGCCGGGAAAGTTATCTCAATTTATTAATAGAATTTTTTTACATTTATTTCTTCATGATACACCGGTCATGATACCCGACTGTCTACGCCTCCTGCTGTGTGGATAGAAATGAGACCCTCGGGTTGTGAAGATGTTGTTATTGGAACGTCGATTTAGTATTTTCGTTTTGCAAATTAGATTACAGCAAACTTTTGGGTTTATGTGCAAAACTGACTTAATTATTATATATAAATAATTGAGTCATTCACAAGCATTCACAAACTTTTAATAATTGAAGTTACGTTTTAAAGAGAAAATAAAAGCATACTCAAAGAAGTTTTATTCCACCATTTAACTTTCTTATTTTATTTGAGCCTCATTATTATTAACATTAGATTATAAAATATAATCTGATTCAAACCGTTTTTACTCTTTGTATGCATTTACGAATTCTAATTTAGAATTCACTCCTCAAGCTTCGATGAGAAATAATTCGCGAGACCTAGCGGCCTATAGAAATATCATTATAAGGTAGTAGACACTTTCGATAAAAGCCAGAATTTTATCTAAACTTAAATTGAGAAAGAGTGTTACGTTGCCGATCTTAGTAACAAATGCGATACCTTGGTTCCGACATTAAGAAAAAAATTCATTTCCCACAGAGGTATGGCGGGAATTACAGCACATTTAATAAAAGTATCTGATTTCGAACAGATACAGCATAAGAATAATAAAGTTCGGTGATGCGATCAAAAACGGTACTAACATATTGTTTGTAACTGATAATTATTGAATGAAGAGAAAAACTATATATTTAAAGAATAGATAATATGCAATAATTACCAATGAATGTCTGTGGCAATCGTATATTTATCCCCTCAAAAAATGTCCATATGTTACAAATCAATAAAATAGCGATTATTTCAAGCATGCGGTTAGAAAATAAAATAAAAAATTCGACGATTAATGATTATAATAATACTAAAAAATTGAATTGAAAATTGTCGTATTTGCCATTTGTTTGAATTTGCCGAACTGTATAATAGAATTAGCCCAATACGAAGCTTGTATTTAAAATATACATTCTCAGATGAGGAATTGAGTTAACCATGGAGGGGCTAAAGCACTTCCCGGAAAAGAGTATCCTTCGAAAGCCCTTGTGTCTAAGTATGTTTTTATTTTCAATTTTCCTTTTTTAGCGCTTAAATACTCAATTGCCCAATACATTTAGTAAATAATACATGAGTTTTAAATAGTACGATTCCGTTTTATTTTACTTCGTTGAATTAGATTCATTATACTTTTACTAATTTTTTGCTCGTGTAATTTGAATTTGGATTAATTAAAGTTAAAATTATTTGAATGGGTTTCGATTATTTCAGACTATATCTTCCAGTTAACGTTCGGTGTTTTAAATGTTGAAGCCAATTTCAATGTTCCTTTTAATGAATTTGCTTTTTTCATATCATTTATTATAGTTATTATTAGTTCTTCTTTTATTTAATTCATATTTTGTAATTGAAGTTTATTTTTACTGGGCTGAGAGGTGAATCTGACTTTTTATATGATTTTGAGCGTCGGCCGATATTTTTCATTCCGTTAACAATATTGTCTGATACTAACCATTTCTTTTAGCAATTTCGTTTATTTATATTATTTATATTTATAATTTACATTTTCTATTTTTTTCAAATTTTTCATAAACTTTTGCTGATTGTGCTTTGAGCTTATGACTCTTTGTCTATGTCAACCTGAATTACAATGGCAGTTATTGCACTTTGCGACTGAATATTTTTTCCTGCCATTGTGGTCAGGGTGCCTTAAATTAAGAAGGTAAAAAGAATTTTTGCGCCCATATAGTTTTATAATAGAATGTTAGAAAAATAGCATTCACTAACATTAATTTAAATTTGTTGTTATTTGAACTTTTTCCTTTAATTTTGTTTAATCTAATTTTTACATATATTGGATTTCGCCATCACATATATGTGACGCTTTTAATTTTGTAATATTTGATATTCGTATACTGAGAAGATTCATTTAAAATGAGGTGGTATTGAATTTCAACTTATAAACTCTTGTGTTAGCATGTTTGTCAAAACTCATTTCGGATAGAGAAATGATATTCTATCGCTCATTTACATAGTTTTAGTCAGTGTTATTTCGGACTGCTTGTTCTCATCCTCATGGTTTATGAATAGCACATTAACAATTCGCCATCGTTACGCGTATGCTATAGTGCTATGGTATGATAAGTATCTGCCAATGAAATTAATAAAAGTTATACCAATTGGACAAGCGCTTGGACGGTTTTGACCATGGGAAAATTAATTTGGACTTGGAATTGACATTTGACTGCTTCTTATTACTCGATCAGAATAATAAAGCATACACAAGCATCCTCTTAACATTTGCAGATACTTGTCGCAGCTATCTTCCAGCTTTTTCAGCATAGACTGAATGTGTTTTCTCTATAGATAATTTTCCAACCACTGAAATAATGTCTTGATGACACATATCTTTTGAATTATTTGAAGAATTAAGGACTTAGAATTTGATTCATTCTGGATCTGCATCAGTTTGTATAATTTAGAAGAAATCTTCCTTTTTACAAACGTTTGCGTTCGGTGGCCACGAATCTTTCCAAGGTTGGTCTTTGAAGATTGATAAAATATGACCATGGTTTGATTAGCCAGGATTCAACAAAAACATTTGAGTTTTTTAACGTTTATTTATTTTCCCAAGCAAGGTGAAATTTGTAGCAGATACATGAGAGAGAAAGGAATGTAGTTTTTAGCTTTAGGGTCCACTGAACAAATATCTGTCTTGAACCTAACTAGCAATTTGTTTTCGAGGTAAATGTGGCCATAAGTTTTAATTTGATCTGAATTTGAATTCGTAAAGCAGAAAGTTACAATAGAGGATGCTTTTGTACTGATGAAAGTTCAAATTTAATTGCAGCTTTCAACTTATACGGTTACAATAAGATTCATAACAAAAAATGCATGCATCTGAAACAGCATTAGTTTGAAATTTTAACGTAAAGAATCTTTTACTCCTAGATCATGAACAGACACCATCACCGACTTCGATGCGTAAACTCACCCAAAAACCCGTTTTTGAATGTCGAATCAAGACCACTTTCATCATAGATGATTCAGATACCTCCCTTTCCCCAACCGAAATATTTGAAGCTCTTCATGAAGATGAATCAGATAAAAGAACTCCTGTGGATTCTCAAAGTAGAAGGAGAAATTGGCTACGACAGGCGATATCTGTTGATGGGGAACGAGTACCCGGCAGACTTCTTCATCAATGCAGCCTCGATGTGAGTCCCCCTTCCGATTATCATATTTTATATCTGGTTTGAATTTGAAGGTTCGGAGACTTTATTTTCCATGACAGAGCAAAAATGTTTTGTAGCATTTAATCATGAAGAATAGTAAAAACATAGGAAGAGAAATGAGGCAGTATGTTTACTTTTAAGCGAAGTTATTTAGGTAAAAGTAATGAAAGCTAGGGAACCAGGAAAACCCTACTTCAAGTGGACCTAAAATTAATTTTGAATTTCGATCGGATTTTGTTCCTCTTTATTTTATCTTCTAAATACTAAAAATTCAGATAGCATGATTTCATCCAAATTTCGCGGGTATCCATCTCACATTCAGCTATTCGGCTATTCAGTAGCACCTATCTCCTGCACAAAGAAGTTTACCAGTTGGCAAATCATCTGCGGTGATCGATCTGCAGTGCCTTTTCATCTCACTTTTATTTGCGAATAATCTATGACGATGAGGTTCTATACGTATAATTTCAGTTGTGATTAATGCTCAATAATATGAGGCTTTGCTATTCACATTGCTAAAAATAAATAATTGCTTAATTATATCAAATTTCTGCCAAATATTTCAAAAATTAAGAGCTTTTCTGGTAGATTTCTGCCCAAATCTATATCAAGAGGTGCTTCAATGTTTGGTAGTACATTTTCTGTGCTTCAGTAATACAAAATATTTAACGATACGATTTCGTGCTGACAAAGATATACAAATATCAATTCGTTACATGAATAGCTTATTACATAATTACATGCATTTAGTACAAAATCAGGTGGCATATTATCGCATGAACACAACAAAAAACCGTTAAAATAACAGATATTCATTCGAATACAATGTTGTCCTACAAACTTACATTTTTTGTAACTATCGTTCCAATTTCTCCATAGGGTGAATTATGACCGTACAAGTTTTGATTATATATAGAAAGCATTTTATATACATTAATTCAATAAGGAATCAATATTTTAATATTTTGTTTTCCAACATACTCTGCTACATCAAATATGGCCATTTTCATCGACTTTACCCTATTTCAGTACAAAATTTAATTCAGAAAATAGCTTTTAGATCTTGTATTGGTCATTCAACGAAGTTTTGATTGTAAAATTCAAAAACTTTAAATTATAAAGGGTCAGATTATTGCGTTTCATGAACAAACGAACAACAAGCAATATAGAACCAAGTATTTTATCAATAGGGGTTTCTTTTATGGTCTACAATCCCAATACCCCAGTTTTACCACATTAGAGAGGAAAGTAAACACACAAGTCAGTTTGGCACAAAACAAGCGTAATTATGACTTTGATTTTTACCAACTGGCCAATAATATAAATATAAAGGTTATGGAAAATAAAGCAAACGTAAATTATAAAAACGTTATTTTCTCAATGGGAAATATTAATAAAATATTTTTCCCACATTAATATAATACTTCTGGCTTGACAATTTCACAATCCATTTATACGAATGGAAGTTTTACTTCAGGGTTTATTATTTTTTTAAGTCGGAGGTTGCGGGAAATTCTAGAAAACTTGAAATGACCCTTGAAAGGATACAAAAGTCGATTATGTGCTAATATACGCATTTGAATTTGGCGATTACACTTAATTTATGACATTCTGTTAAAATAATCTTTCTGTGTCACTTAGTAAAGGTGATGTAAGCTTCGAGGATAGTTAAATGAAGTATCAGTTCAAAGGTTAAGATTTCTATTGAAGTTCTTGCATTTATAGAATATATTCAGTTTTAATAACTGTGATTAGGTGTATAGTATGTCATTTTTTGCACCGATTTCAACAGAACTGTCAACAAGCATTAGCGAAATGAACATTATTACAAAAAGCTAATTAATGAACTTGTTGTCAGAACAAATATGAATGCTTGACGCTTTCTGATCACGTCATTTTCCTGTTTTGGCCTAAATAACTTATCTAAATATAAAACTACATATTTTATAATTATTTTGGAGGGAAATGTAAATATTTCACTTCCGTAGGGATATAATTTTACTGAATGTATGTACATGAATTAAATGGAATAAAATACCTTTCATATGGAGGCAGAGATACTTCTTCTATGGTATTTTTTGAAAGAATCACCTGATACAAAATTCAAATGGTATTAAAGTGAAAAAATTAATTCTACACCAATTCTGAAGGAAATTTATTAATTTTAACATTTACGATTATTAAAGATGGGTGTATGTGTATTGTTCACACTAAACCAGTACTTTCATTAATAAATTTTTTGTTCCTTTCTATTGAAAATCATATAGAAGCAATATATTTTTCTTTGTCAAAATGTGTATAAATAATGGCAATACTTTTAATCAGTTCCTTATTCTGGGAAATATTATTCAGTTTTGCAAAACTACTGAAAACATTTCGCGTTGTGGTAGTTTTTTAGTTTAGGTTTCAGATTTCCTCGATAAAGACAAAATTTAGATGTTTGTCGATTTGTACCTAATTTTACTTTTCGAACTGCAAATTCATTGGATGTCAGGAAAAATTAGCTGTCCAATTCGGGAAGATCGAAAAAAGGTAAAAGCGACGTCACTATCATGTTTGCTCACAAATTCAACTAAAAATTTACAGACTTGGTTAATTCGAGACCACACTAAAAGTAATCTTCTGGTTTGCTCCCTACCATTTTTTCTCGCATCTCTCCTTTCTCGTATTTTTGCAAATTGAATAATTTGATTTGATTTTAAGCAATTAACCAAGTATTTTAATTTCATTTATTTTAGTCTAATCGGCAATAAACAGACACTTTATGATTAATATTAATGTCATCATGAATTATCTTGTATAAAACCTAAATTACAGATTTATCAGCGTAAAAATGTGAAGGAATACAAATGATAAAGTAATAAATAACCTACCTAAGTTTTCATCATTGTATAACTTCACTACATTTCCCTTTTTAATTGACAATTTTAAGGCCAATTTACCACTCTATTGTCGTCTGTACGCTTTCAACAAGTGTATATTTTCATTTTACAATTTCTTTGCGGTAGAAATATTTTATTGCTCAAAGAAAAATATAAATAATTGAAATTTTTCTAAGCGTTAAAACAAAAATAGTCCAATAAAGGATTAATGGGCAATTTAGCACTGGTGGAGAATAAAGTTAGAATCTTAATTTTTTATTTCATGAGCCCTGTTATTCATAAACCTTCCGTTTCTGAAGAGTATCAAGAGTGTAATTCTAACTTTTATCCAAATCAGTTTCCGATCTATCTTTCAGTTTTTCCCGAATGACAACCTTTATAACAAAATATACTTGATTTAATAGACCTCCGTTTTACCGTTAAAATGATTATCACGCTACTGGTCTAGACAGAACTAGGTCGAATTCTTAAGGCCAGGCGAAATAATTTCAGATATTCAGTGCCTTCTCTCGACTGTTTGAAATTCATTTAATAATTTTTGGATAATGTGTAAAAATGTTAATTTTGAATAGAATTACCCCACTTCTGCATGTGGTTTAATAGAATAATACCAATCACCTATGTCACCTGAATAATTTGACTGTTGTTACATGTGCCTTTTAGACAGGGAGCAAGAAATTGCGAGTATATCTGATTTACGATTGTCAATTGTATGGATAGACTCAGACGATCAAATTCTACGTATCTAACGACGAGCAAATTAAAATAATCGGACCCTTATCACTTCTTGCTAATAATCACCGATTCCCGTTAATTCATCTTTAAAACTAGGCAGAAATGATATGTAGTGGAGATATCTAGGTAACTTTTAATATTTTGATAATTTATCTTGCATAATTATTATGTTCAACCTCCAAATTATTAGAATAATTTTCACATATCTGTATTAATTTGACAAGACCTTCCGTTCATTAATGTCATGTGACTCAAATAATTACCTCACACAGTTCCTGTCTATCTCCCATTATAAAGTATGCCTTTGCTCCTCCTCCTTCTCAATGAAGGTTTACAAATTGAACTAACTATTTTACACCGTTTACTGATGTCAATAAAGTCACTCAGAAGACTTCCAAGCGTTTATGTTAAGGAGTAAAAAGGAACTATTGAAAATTATCAAATATTTTCTCTTGACGAAATTAGCAACATATTTGGTGCTTTCCCCTTCCTTATTGAAGTAACGTCTAATCTTTAAGTTCTTCGTTCGAACTGATGAGTAACTTTGTACGGCACATAATTTGAATAAATTGCTAAATAAATTCCTGAAACCTTTATTTTATCCTCTCTTTTTCCTCTACTGCTATTTTTGAAATATTTTGGAGTTGCTACAGTTTGAAAATCAAAATTCATAGACATCCGATTTGATGGTTGAAAAGTCGCATTTTGTTAACTACTTTCTTATTTATATTTTACAATTCAATCACAAAATATGAGCCGGTGAGACGCAATCTCGTGACCCCTGACTTGGGAGATATTTGCGTTACCATTAAACTGAGGTTCAAATGAGCAGATCAAAGAGAATATCTTATAAATTGTAATAATTTTAGAGTTATACCTACCTTTTAAAATGAAGGTGATCCGAAATCAATAGCTTAGTTTAAAGAAGTATCTCAATAATTGCATTAAAGTGGTTTTAAGGAATGTTTTCAATTAATATTTTTTCTTCAACGATGTTATTGTAAAATGTAACCTTATCGGAACTATAAAGTTGTTCTTAATCAAGTTAATTTACTTACGTTGTATATTTTTCTTACCATAACAAATGGCTTTTAAAAGTGGCTTTTCGGAAATTTAGGGTAAACTATCTATTTACTTTTATGGTCATCTACTTAGGTAATAAAGTGAGTATTTTAACCTAAAGTTGATTTAAATGGATGCTGGGAAAAATTTTATTTTTTTCCAGTTATTAATAAATTGTCTTTTGAACTCCTATTTCAGTACATGAGCCAACATATTCCTTGCAAAGAACGTTTAAAGTGAAATACATTCCAATAAGCACCAGGTATTCTCACACCTTCCTAATTTGGTTCTTAAGAGAACCTGTTAATGAATTTATTATTTACATTTGTTACATTTTACAGCCTTCATTATATCTCTATAACTATGCCATTTCGATTTAATTAACCAGCTACTATTGGATTTTAATTTAATTTTGAAACATTTTAAAAAAACATCATAACTTTACGTAGTTTGAGTGGAGTAAAAATTATAGCTGACATTGATAAAAATGTAAAACTTTTCAAGTGCTTTAAATGTAAAATAAATGCAATAATTTAAAAACCGTATTGACGATACCAAGCGGACAATAGGATGCAAAGTTTTCAGAGAGAGCTCTGCGGTGCTTTATGATTACCCCTTCCGCATTTAAACATTCTTTTCTACCTTTAAATTGTAATGTCTAACTCTGACGGTTATATATGTAGAAAAATCTTCTTTCCACTTCGTCGAGCAACATTGAATTAGGAATGATTAAATTATGGTACACATCCTGCAGCGCAAAAAACAAAAGGAATGTATCTGATAATAAGATTCATAAGTTGACAGGACGTTCTAGTAATGACCACTACTAACGACTACTATAATATATGTATTTTTAAGTACTCGCAGGGAGCATATCTGCAACCTCTCCGGATGGGGAGTTATCATTCTCTTTCTTCGCCTTAACCGATGCTGTTAAGTGATAGCTATGGTGGAAATAATTTGATTTATTTACTCACTATTCCCATTTAGTTGTTTAAAATTACATCCACGCTGGTTCGAACACTGGCAAGAAAATTGCATAGTTAAAATTTCTTAGTCAAAGGACTATTTTTCTATGCCAACGTTAGTATAAGGGAGCAGGTTTAAATCTTTCGTGAATTTCACTAAAAAAACTTCATTGAACCATATATTGTTATGGAAAGATTTGCCGTTAAATCAAATTATTAGATCAAAAATAATTAATTTTGAAACGTATTTGTAATTTGAAATTCATATATCTAATTAACTGACCTGTCTATTAATACTCAAATGTCAGCAAATTTATACTTTCTTTTTAAACGAATCTTGTTTCGGGAATTGCTTTGTTGTTATGAATCTGTTGTATCATTTCAGGGCCTTTTACTTCTCTTCATGGTTAGAAGAAATAAAATTTTCCATGAAATGCAATAAAATATTGTTATGAGTTTATATTTTTTCGCATACACTACCCAAATTATCTAATTTTATTTATTTACTCATTTGTTAACCACTTGTCGGCGTTTGAGCTTACTTTACGGAAATTATATTATTTTTATTTTTTAACGAATGTTACCAACTGGTAAGAGACTTAAAGATGACAGGCGATGCTTCTGTAAGTCAACTATCGATGTGATCGGTTTAAGCTCTTGCTATTATTTAATATATAGTTGTCCCATATTAGCATTAGAAACGGAAGAAAAAAACGGATTTTGATAAACTGGACCTCTAATATTAAGTCTATCCACAAATCTCTGAATTTATATCATTGTTTTAGTGATTCAACCAGACTTCTTTTTATTTAATCGGAGATTGATCTACAACCTTTATTCTTGTATTTGAGATGAGAAATGAAAAAATTCAAGATTAAGCCACAAGCTTCCTAAAATAAATATCTTCTAATCTAAAATTAAAATTCTACCGGGTGCTCACCTCATTGTCAGCTTGGCTGAATGATCAGTATCCGTAAAAGTGGTAAAATATTTAGCATTTGTAATCTCTTACCTAAACAGATTGTGTTCTGAATTTCTGGAAAACTGACCTGAATAATTTAAATTGGAATATTTTAAAGAAACTAGATGCAGACAAGTAATAATAAAAAACATGAGAGAAAATTTAATGTTTGGAAAAAAGAGAACTAAGAAGAACACAAACAAATATATCAAAAGTAAAGCAATATTTTAATGGCTAACTGGAATAATCTACTTATTAATTTCATTACCCACTTATGTCAATTTTCTTCTAGAGAGGTTATCGGTGAAAATAACATTAGAGTTAGCAATTTCAACATCTTGCTCGTAATCTGTTCTTTTCTCTCCAGAACTTGATTAATAAGAATAATAAGTATTACGGAAAGTGAGTACCTCTAAGATTCACTAAATTAAGTAATTATTGATCGATTTCATATAAGTTGACTATTTTTTATTGTTCTTACTAGTTATTTTATTTTTTAATGTTAAGCAATGGTTAAAATGTTAAATTCCTCTCATTCAGTTCTTCCACATTTTTATACAACAATAGAAATACAATTTAAAATCTATATACATCGTGATTTGAACTGATTTGATTTCTTTAAAACAGCGAATGAAATCCCATACTGCCTGTTTAATATTTGCTCTACCTCTTATATCATTAACTCCTTTATTCTATGCACTACAAAGTCGAAAATCAATGTTTAGTAAATAATTTACAAATACCATCGAGTTTTGCTCCAAGTGGGAACAATCGTCCCCCATTCGTCAAGTTTTATCTTCTGTCCAGATCGGTGATTGATAAACCATAAAAATAGCCAATTTAATGATTTCATTTCTGTCCATTATACTCAGTATTAATTTAAATTAATTTCAATGATTAAACTATTAGATTAAAATTTGTACCGTTGGGGCAAATATTCAGCTAGCCCGATTTTGCGTTATTTATTCAGATACAGACACTAAAATTTTTCAATAGTTCTTGCCTCTATGGAAATACGTTTCTTCTAGCTTTTATTTACAATTTTCTATAATGGTTTTCCATTTTCAAACTGTTATAATGCAGGATTACTTAATCAACCTCCCAAGAAATTTTCCCGACTTTTTAATGTCTGTAAATGTGTAAAGCTATCTGCACAGTATTAAATTCTGAAATTAATCATGCCATTGCAAAGACAACAATAACTCATAACGGGAGTTATATGCTCAGATCGGTAGAAAAGGTCAATGCCATAGTCTATATAATGAAAACCAGAACAGTTTAAGCACAAATTGGATTTTAAGTTATTTGTAATATGCATTCATCTCATGTTCATTTTTTTCTAAAATAGCTGATCGAAAATTAAATTATCCAATTTTTTAAATAGAGAGTTACTTTTAAATTACTCTTTATAGTACTTAATTTGCTTTTTATTAGCAACAGAAAATAAAAGATAACATAACATAGGTAACCATTTTCTTTTCTTCTACTTTCAGAGACCGCAAAGTGTTGTCTCCTTTCTCAAACATTTCTTTGCGTAGATCTATCACGCGAAACTCTTATGCTGTGGTGAACATAACTTAAGTGATCAAGGGTCGTCAATTAAGTGACTAAACCTGGGATTAATTGAGTCGCAATAAAATCCTGCACATATTAAGTTGACTTCAACGTAGTAGAGGATTTTAATAGGAGTCAGTGAAATCTTTGTTTATTAGACTGTGTTTTATGTTCAAGTAGCACATATGTACGGGTGTTCTTAGAATTCATCATGAGCTTTAAGAATTCAGATTAATTAATCATCAATACTTATCAGTAAAACTTTTTTTATTCATTGATTTGACTTTCAGCAGAAGGTTTAAAAGTTAATTAATTTGTTCCAGTAAAAATATTACAATTTATTTTTCCTTACCTTTTTTAGCATTTATGAAATAGGAAATTTTGCTTTGCTTTTTGTTTAAATCATAATTAAGTTCTTAAAAATATAATGATAATTTATTTTGCTTGGATATAAAATCTGTTTATGTAAATGCACTCGACCTCGCTAATTCAAGAAAATGTGTTTATTACCTATGTCTATGGTTAATTTTGTACTTGACATCATCATTATTGTTTCATCATTAATTTTATCATTATCCATGAGGGAATAAAAAACACTTAATTATTTTAAATCGCGAGAAAGTCCATAAGTATGTAGCTAATAATTGATTTAAAAGTTCAAATCTTACAGGCTTGAAATTTGACTAGGTCGTTAAAGCTCGATGTCTAACCATTTAAACTTTGACTCTTCCCTTTGTTGCAAATTTATCGACGGGATAAAAGTTTCATTTCATTGGACAATTCCTGTTTATTTGTATGTGAAACTTCTTCGCTTTTTTGCAAGTTCTTTAACAGTAGGCATGAAATGAAGTGAAATAAATATTTTCATTATTTCTATTACGTACACTCCTTTAAAATTTAATCCGCATGCTTGAAATGAATATAGGCTTGTCTCATAGTTTAACATTTAAAAACCTTATATATACATAATTAGCTTTGCAGATCCTATATTCGTATATTCGTAATAACAGTTTGTAATGAATTTCAGTTTCAGTATATTTATATTTCCAGGGACTTTTCAGTCTGAAATTTATTAAAATTAATTTATCAACAATTTTAAATTTTTCTCTAGCATGGTTACATTCGAAGTGGTTCCTCCGCGGATGAGAAAGCCGTTCAACAAAATAATCAACCAGACAATACCGGTGATGAAAATGACCTTGAAGATCTCCAATCACAGCGCGCACTGGTTGAAGCTGAATTGAGACGTCAAGCTAAAGCTCCCCTAGGAATCAAAATCCGAGACCTTCTTGCATCTCGATCGATAATTGAGGATGAGGATGATGAAGAATGTGAAAATGGGAAGGAGGTTACCAATAATTCCAAGGAGGAAATTCCAACAGCATCCGCCCAAACGGAGGAGGCAAACGATCAGAATAATGCTCAAGTGAAAGAGGCATGAGATATTTTGTTGATTTGATAAGCATCCACAATCCAATCATTCATAAACTGAACTAGAGTGTGAGTGACGGCTATATGATGTATATTAAGAAATATAACACATAAAATATTTCTTCCACTTACTCTCATATTGTTTCTCTTTATTACAAAGAAGGTTGGAATTTTATCTACAGATAAATTCTGGTAATTAGATGCAAATATGCACGGTATTTTTAAGGACAAGTTTTGATCAATGAAAATATCTATATTTTTTTAATATTCGGGCTTTCTGATAATCGCTGCCAGAAGCAGGGAAAGGCCTACTGCAAGAATCCAAGCCATCATTTGACGTATAAAAAAAGACTTTCAAAGTATTATTGAAAAAGTTAAACCACTGTTTAAGTAGAATAGTGGCATCTCGTAATATGAGTAACAGATGGAAACAGTAAGTATGCAAATAGGGACACATTTGAATCGGTTTGACAAGTGTACACTTTCGCACGTTTCAGCATTGAAGTCTTTGATCGGTAAATATCCCTTTTATCCTAAAGTCTTAACACGATTAAATTAATAAAGAGATACGAGAAAATCGATAACACAAGGGAAACGAAGGCTACTCCCTATAACTTTGTTCGGACATTTACATTTTCAAAGACGCGCTTGGTTATCTTCACACTATGAAACTCTAGTAACAGCCATTTGACTATGGAAATGGTGAAATATATTACAAAAATATAGGCTTAGATCAAGGTAAAGACTGTCAAGAGTTGTCATTACAAATGCTAAATGTTTTATAACATAGTCCTAAGAGATTTAAGAGACTGCAGGTGAATGTCTTGTATGTATGAAGCTTCTAACTATTCCTAATGCTATATACGCTCTTCTTGTATTCAATTTGTATAGCCAACGGGTTCATATGAAGTAAGGTTCTGATACCTTGACTTCACTCTTCATAGTTTTGATCCCCTTTCCATTATCAATTGTTGGGCTCCGGTATTCGACGTTTGTTGCTTCCCAAAATTAAAAGTGGTAAATAAATGGTATTAGTGTGAATAATGATAATAGGAAGACAAATCAGGCGATTCAGTGCAATTGATTTGAAAACTATTCTTCAGCGAAAATGAACTCCTCAAGTATATTGATGACATTAACAGGCTGATTCAAAATGCAACCTGAGCTCAATAGATTTATTTCTTGAAAAATAATCTTCATATTTTACCTTTTTCTATTGATTAAATGTAAAGTTCAAGGCAATATATCTTTAGTCCAAATCGTATATGCGATTCAAACATTAACGGATTATATCTTTCGATCAGATGGAATTAATATTACCATATATCACATTAGTGAGTAGCAGGAGGGACACGAATGAGCAGAGACACCATGTTAGGAAGCATATCAATATAACGTTAGAAGCAGCTGATCGTTTCAATATCATAAAATAATATAGAGTTAAGAAACTTTTTAAATGAACAGAATTATCCTAAGTTGATTAATAAGTTGCCATGTACTTAAGAGTTATATAGCATTTTCCTATGTTAGGTTATAAATCTGCCCTATCTTATTTGTTGGATTATTTCCATTGATTGTTCATTTGGCGAACAAAAAGCACAAAACTAATCAATTCCACCCTAATTCGCCTTTATTTGTCTTGTTGATTGCATCGCCAGTTCCAGTGGCTTAGCAGCCCTGACGTTTGTCTCCTCCTTCTCTTTCTATTTCCGATTCTTCTTCCTCCTGTTCTCCCTATCTGTAATTTCCATCTAATTTAAATGCGATCCAAAATCAGCTCTAGGTTTTCTCATTTGACTGAATTTGACTAATAAAGAGGCTGGCAGAATTCGAGTTCCTCATCAGAGAGACTCAACAATGCCACCACTGACTCAGCCCGAGCGTTAGAAGATACTTCATTAAAAGGGCTTAAATATTCTTATTGTTATTATTTAACACGTCATTTTTTGTCTTTCTATTATAAAGAAGATATTATTTGGATCATTGTTAAAAATAAGGCTTTATAGCCATTCAAGTGCTCGTCTGCGAAGTCGGTGGTTACGAGTTCGACCCCCTTCTGTGCACACCCAGCTATTGAAAGGATATATCGCAGAATTCCAGTTCCTTACCAGGATGAATCCATGAAGCTACACCTCAAAAAATATGCGTTTTGAATAACGCTTTCTCAATGAATTTGAAAGAAAATAAGTAAAAGTAAGAGGCAAAATATTGCTACTGAATCAAAGCGAATTATCATTTAGATTATATATACGCGTACGAAGCTGAGAAGTTTTTCAGCTAACTTATACATCTTAAGTACTTATTAACGAAAGTGGTGCCTTGCTGGACATCTGTCATCACTTTACAAAAGAAAGTATATCAAAATGTTTTTTTTTACTCAACTTATTACAGATTTTTTTTGATCGGGCCTTAAATAACTTTGCCTAAATCACCTGTCACATTTTCTCATAAGTAATTAATGAGTGGCGGCAGGCAGAACAGTAGTAAACTTTCAGAAGCTCTAAGCCAAAAATAAATTCCTATTTTACTTTGGGAGTAAGTGAATTTAAATATGATTTTTAGTATTATTTTGAGAAAAGCAGCCTTAGTGACAAGTATCTCTGATGGACTATGATTATTCATGTAGAAGGATCTTATATTTATGGGCCACAGTCAAAATCAATCGTTCAAATCCCTTCCAACATCTTAATATGTTTCTTATTTAAATTTGAAGACGCTTAACTTTCACTATAATATTTACTAGAGGGAGTGAAAATTTTTGGTCCTGAAAAGTTGCATACACATTTTCACATGCGTCTTCGAGTCCGAAAGCGGCTGCTGGCTTTGATGGGGTAGTCTTTATTGATATTCGGCTATTGCTTACATAAGAGACGAGGATTTTATATTATGGGGATGCTTATTAACCCCATTTTAAACCACGTCCCGCCCCGCCCCGTCCCACACGTAATAATGCAAACGATTAAAGTCTTGTGAGTAGTTAGGAGGTTATAAGTTTGATGTGGCATGATGATGGAAAGTCTCGGCCATCCAATCCTGAGTTTTGAGAGCTTTGTGGCATGGATCTGAATCTTGTTGGAAGACATGAGGTCTTCCTCCACTGTCAACGCTGTCTATCCAAGGCGGTTTAGCAATAACGGTTTGAAAAGTCTCCACATATGTATCAGCATATGCATTGACTCTAAGATTGTATGGAGAAAATAGAGGAGTAGTGATGTGCCTTTCACTCCTAATAATAACAACGCCGAAAAGCATCACTATCGGTGGAAACTTCGTGCTCATGCATAACAGTTGGAACTTCAGTGAGGTCCACCCGCACGTAGCCACTTATCATCTCTTCGATAGATTTTTTGATCCTGGGAGAAGTTTTTCTTAGAGGAAAAATCAGACACTCCTGTTTATGAATTGTTTTGAACGCATTAAACGATTCTCCAGAGCTATTTTTGTCCACATAAACTCACCTCGCCTAAGCACTTATGATTTGTATCCGAAGTCTTGAAGATGTCTGGCAAGATGTTGCATTGACTTCTCAGAGTTTTTGTCGATCATGCCAATGCACTCTTTACACAAACTCAGGTGTTCGGAATGAGTCAGCAGAGTGTTGATAATGCTGTTATCTTCCTCGTGGTGGCCAATTCATCCTCATTATTTTCATTCAGCTCCCTTCTAATTTTGCAAACGAAAGATCTAGCGAGTTTTAGAAATCTTGTAATTTCTAAATCCCCGTGTTTCGCTTTTATAGACACTATCACAGGATTCTTTTAATTTCCTAAGTTATAGTAGTATCTGCCATGAGATCGTCTGGTATAAAAAAATATTAGTTATTATCGGTTCAGTTTAAACTACAAAAATATAAGTGGCCTTAGGTACCTTACGCACTCCAGTATGTACTGGTCAAGTGCCTTTTATTTTCTTATTTGTTTATTCTGACACTTTGATTTTTAGTACACCTCTTTTTGAGGGATATTTTGAATTCTTAAAGCAGCAACAAACGAATTAAGAGTATCCAGATATTTCTAACGATAAAGTTTGGTATCAACCTGGATTCCTACATAAATGAATTTCATCACGTCTATTAAGGACGTTTAGTCACTTTGGCAGATTTACATATTCCCAACCGGAATTTCCTGTCTCAATCATTTCCGGGCTATATATATTAGTCGCCCCTTTACAAACCCTCTGAAATGGGTATAAATTTTCAAAGCCGCACATATGTTAAAATGTTCGGTTTTAATTAATGGTAATAAGTTTATGTAGGATAATCAAGCAAAACCAGAAAGAGCTCTTGATACTTCTAAGAAATTTTCAAATGCCTTATATAACTTAATGTTGGAACTGGTATTCAAAATGATCCTCTCAAAATACACAAGGGAATTAATCGTATTTAAGGTTATAGTTTCTTAAGTTGGTTTTGGACATCAAATTAATGCCTTTCTCTTTAAAGAACAGACACACCCATTCCGATAATAACCTATTCTATGAAGTCATTTGTATAAGAATTATTGATCGACCTAAACTTTATCGACTGCCCCTTTTATTAATCTTTGATTATTGTTATTTATGCGTAAAAATAAAAATAATTTACAAGTTTTAATCATGGGAAAGTAGTTTTATAATAAGTCAAAAGTGGTATGAAACGGGAATGGAGTTAAGAAGAGGTAAATTGAGAGGTCAGGGAATGAAAATTTCGAAAACTTCTCATAAGAAGAGGATTTACCGTTGATGTTCAATCTTCCCAGGTTCATAGGTCAGACTATAATCACGTATTCAGAGTTTTTCGACCAAGTGAGTTAATTCTGTGGTTGATCATCTCTTCTTGATCTATTTTCATCTTTTTGACAGTCAAGAGCATAAAGACGAGGCTTGGTACGATATGCTTACCATATAAGAGCTTACTCGAGGTGAACTAGACTAGATAAATGTCAAACTAAACTTCATAAGGCACATTTATTATTTAATTCATCAAAGAGACCTATTCAGTCTCTCGTCTGACTTACAATGAGGATATATTTCGGGGGTTCTGACTTTTGCTAAGCAGGCCAATACTGTGGGAGTCTCAATTAGCAGTTTGAAATGCTACAAGATTGTCCAAATTTGGTTAAAACAAACTTCCCTTCCTTATCAATATCAAGTATATTTATACAATTTACTTGATTTTTTGCGTTTCTATATGACAACCTTACGTTATCAGTTATATCGCCATCAAAAACGATTAAACTAAGAACTGGAGATGCAAACGAGATAAAACTCACATGATGTATGATAAAACAGTAACAAAGTGAGATAAGTAAAATAATCATCTGATCAGAAATAAAATGATCACAATAAGGCAGTGATTAAAGTATTTAATAGGCACTGTTAATGAAAAGAAAAATGATCTAAAGCAACTATTTAGTGGAGAGAGCCTAAACGCATATTAACCTGTGAGGATGAGTTGAGGTGCTAGATGTTGCTCCTTATAATCAAACAATTTTCACTTCAGAATGAGAAAGAGGGAAGGCTAGATTCATATGAAAAGATCTGTACACGAAGAAGCATCCAGAAAAGAAATGGCAAAAGATTTAAAACTAACATTTAAACATCTAGTGATATCAGGTTAGAGTCGGATCAGATTAAAAGAACAGTATTCCAAGAGAGGACATCTATCATAGGTTTCCACATCCAGTATATCAAAAATTCGAGGCAAAGAATGAATAAAAACTGAAATGTTAAATTGATAGGTAAGTGTAAATATATTCAAGACGCGTGCAATTTCCTTTTCCCAAAACATGTGAAAATAACGATGTTTGAAAATACCATAAGAAAAAATAAAATGTCTTCAAGGTGAGTAAAATTTCCACTAAGCATTATAACGCAGGGTAAAGGGTAAATTTCAAAGAAATTTTTAAAGCAGAAGGCATATAAAGAGATAGAATTTAATATAAAACAGTAACGGGAAATTATAAGCCACTTTCTCGGCAATCAACTTCCAAGTTTGTATATTGAGAGATTACATCGATTGTCATCGATCCCCATCCAATGGTTTAGATGGTTGGCCGCACCGATATATTCTGGTCAAAAAGAAGGCAAACTTCCCGCTTAAATAGCTCCAGGTTGTAGAGGTTACTACAAATGTAAGCATTTTGCTAAACTTTAGTAATCCTGCTAGAAGTCTAACTAGTTGCAGACAAATACACCTAGCTGCTATCAAAGTCCTCTAACATAAATTGCCCCCAAAATTAGCTAGGCTATGTCAAAAGTATTGAGAGCACAGAAGGTATCGTCTGAGAAGTTTACTGCAAAAATGCTTAGTAATTGAGTACGATTAACGATAAGCTGCACGAATATTGATTGCTGATTGGCTCGGAGGCCTTTACCCTTGCAAAGGCACTTGCTCGATACGCGATCGGTAACTCAAACGCACTCTCCAGAATGTTCAAGCGTGCGTGAGGTTCCTTTGGTCAGCATTGTTAATGTTGTACACTCCACAAGAGTTGATCTACGATTACACTGGATGTTGGTTTTCACGAATGGAGATTTAAGCTCATTTATATTTTTGTCGTCATTTAACAAATTCGTTTGAATTCTTCGGTTAAAAGAAGGCGTATATCTTAGACAAAAATTATTCCGCTCTCATCTTTATAGGTAAAGATCGACTGGTTGATTTTCGACAATTCCATAATTCCAGGAAGCCTAATTTCCGTATCTGTTATCTAAGCTCCCATCAGATAATCTTATGCTATAGCTGACTCAAATCAGAAAAGACAAAAGTGCCGTTACTTCAAAATGCCTTATTAATTTTTACGGGAATACTTAAAGAGAGATGGAGATCTGTATAGATAATCGGGCTTGCATGCAATAGTATATTGATTAAGCTGATAGGTCCTAGTTAAACCATCGAGAAGGTGAATGTCTTATTCCACGAAAGCGTATAGAGCTTTTAACCTTGAGCTTTGTTTGTTGGTGTCATATCGAGCGGTTTAAGCCCAAATTTCACAAATATCGATTTGTTTAATTTGGTAAGAACAATTTAAATGGAATATCAACATGCACAAGTTGAAGAAGTCTTGCAATACTAATACTCATCTAATTTTGCGAATTTAACCGCAAACAGGAAAGAAAGGAGATGAAGAATGGGGCGTAAACACTCATGTTGGCAGCGACGTCTGTCTCATAGCTAGTAAGCCGGAAAAGTGTGCTGATGGCTCCCTACGTAATTAGTGTGAGAGCTACTGAGCCAAAATTGCGGTTTAGAAAAGTGGATAGGTTGTGTAAGGGAGACGTTTACAATGGATACATCTCAAGGAAAAAACGTGATAATGCTGTTTAAGTAGAAA
Organism: Hymenolepis diminuta; assembly: GCA_900708905.1. Classification (NCBI taxonomy): domain Eukaryota; kingdom Metazoa; phylum Platyhelminthes; class Cestoda; order Cyclophyllidea; family Hymenolepididae; genus Hymenolepis; species Hymenolepis diminuta. Next base: position 590,506 of record CAADRB010000067.1, on the reverse strand, counting down.
CCTTTATATATTATTGCCTCGAAAAACAGTCCAGAACTCGATAACAAATGAAATTCACAATGGACACCCATATTACAAGGCTCAGTGTTACTGACCACGAGATGACACCACGTTCGCATAACTCCGCTATCAATCTATTTAAACAAAATGCAATACTTGTAAATAATTAACAGTAGCATGCGCAAAACACGTAAAATAGTTGATCTTATTTTTCTTGCTTAAAACACTCATTTTATCCAGAACATTAGGCGTTACAACCATTAATCCTACAAGTACATTATGAAACAAAACCCACCCCCATTCGAGTAATTTTTACAAATTTCCTAACCGCTACAATCGATTCGTTCTTAGACGTATCTCAACTCTAGAATTGCGTAAACTATACTTGAACTTCGCTATTCACTACCTTCTTTATAGTTTCTTTCTATAAACAGTAGGAAAGCATTCATTTTAATATACTTATAAAGTAGAGTAATTGTACAAAAGGAGAAAGCACTAAAGAGGGTATCGATAAATACGAAAGACATCAGCGTCTCTGTTGACATTGTATACACTGTCTCACAAGCCGATAAGTAAGACTTGTATGCACCGTTTCCACAACAATTCCTCGAGGTTGCCACGGGAGCCTCCCCTCCATTTCCCCCCTATCTTCCTCCATCAACCTCTGTTGTTGACCTACTATTAGCCTTCCACACAGAAATCGACGCAGTTTCCTCAATCGTGCCGTGACATTCCGGAGGAAACAGAAGTCCAAAACGCATCGATAATTCAGAACGAGGAGAAAAATTCCTCCAGCGAGTAGGAAGAAGCCGAAATATTCACGGAGTAATTTGACACGTTCATCCATAGGAGTGGAAAACAATTTACGATCGATAGAGTTGCCATTGGATGGAGGGGGTTGATGGCACTGAAAGTAGTTGGAAGAATCCTTTTTGAGCGGAGATAAAGGTGGGCGCAGTAAGAGTGGCTGTGGCCCATACCCCCTAAATGCAAATTATAAAACGAATGCTTAAATATCAATAAGGAATTTTAGCCATTTCAGCTCTACTACGATAAGATAATGTAAGCCACTTAATGTCGTTCGGCTTAGAAAAAAATGCATTGAATCGCCGAGACCAACCATGGCAATTAAACAATAGATCAATAAGCCCTTCATATTGTGGATAAGAAATCGTTCAGTAATCCACCATAACGATTCATGAAATCTAAGTTTTGGAACATGAGCTACCTATTAAGTAAATATAATACCTGAACCTAAAAATCAAATGAATTCCCCGTTATCTTGATTTTAACCTCAATAAAGTTTCAGACCCCTCCTCTTTACCGTTAATCGGACTTAGTGTTAACCGATTTTCATTGTTTTCCAGTGAGCTTTGTGTCAACTAGCCTTGACGTGGGTTAGAATAACAATACTGACAGAAAAGTCTGAAACTACAATTGGTTTCATAAAGAGAATTTTTAAGTTAAGAAATTTTAACACAACCATCACATAATATAACACCATTGACCTTCTCAACCATTGGAAGAAAAAAATTGACGTGGCAAAACGGACTCTTCTTGATTAAATACTGAACATCGCAAATAAATATTTGAAGCAATCCAGGAAATGTTCAAAAAATTTGGACAACGGAAAGTGAACTACCCATTTAGTCTAAATACCAGATGAAGTAAGACTCCTTAACGTTTCCTTCCCGTATCTATACCTGGACTTACTGTCATTCAATGTCAGTTGCTTACCTCAATTAAAAATTGTACAATTTTTTTCTGTTACTGCGGATAATACTAATAATAGCACAATTATCATTGGTTTATCGATAATTCTTTCATTATCTGCATTTGGGAAAGAAATATCGCATTACTGGCTATCCAGGTATTTAGTCCTTTCCTACATATCGCTAGCTATATTAGCATTCAGATTTTCTTCAACAATAAGCGTCGTATTATTTCTACTTAATCTAAAGATGCTGATTCAAATTTATATATATATATATATTCAACCGGAAGCCAGTTAAAAGTTAACAATAACATAAAAATTATTCAATAGGAATTATAGAAATTAATGTCTTAATATGAAATGTCATTTTAACTAATACATTCTCTATGTAGGAGTTTTGTTACTAATAATCCCAAAGTCCACTAAGGAGAATATCTTGAGCAGAAAGTGGCATCATAGAGCCTCCCTGGTGGAAGAATCCAACTTTTCAACCCTCATATTAGCTAGACTTAACCATTGCAGCGGGCCATTCCTCTCGATGGGTGTGTACTGACGAGAATCAAACTCGTAATAACGAATTTGGTAGACGTGCGCGATGATCAAGGCGCAGCCAACGAACTAGTATTTCTATTGAAAAAAACAATAATTTTAATTCTGTAGTTGAAATTGCCAGAAATACGCGATTTCAAAAAAGGTAATCAACTAATTGAAATAGCAAATTTATAAATAAAGCGTAGAAAATATATAAATAATGAAAAAATCCTTCGACTGAAATCCAAGAGCAGAACTTAAACGTACTGAAACATTTTGATACAACCAATAGAATCACTTTGAAAATCATTTGTTGAGAATACTCAAGGGAAAGAAATCAAAAAGAAAATTTAAGCTATCAATGGCATAAGTGAAAGCAAATATAAGAATAGGAGAAAGAATTTCGCGCAAGAAAGTGTAAAGTCTTAGAAGAATGAGAAACTTCAAACGATACAAAAACTCAACTGAGAAAAGAATAAGGGAAGATTTAACGTCACTAGGATATAACAAATGAAAAGGAGTGAATTAACATCAGGCAAAAGATATCACCCAGTGAAGAGACTTATTTAGAATCAATTTCACATATTGATGCTAGCATCTTAACTTGGCTATCAAGTCTATTGCAAGAGGGTCTCTAGTTGAAAAATCAGTAATGTAGGACAGAGAAAACTTTCCCAGCTATTGTTTCTCCCAGATTTAGGAACTATACTATCACGAAATTTGAAAAGGACACTTATAGTGACCGAATATTTATATTAGGAGAAAAAACATCGGTCGCCAGCCTTAAGACAAATAAATTGGCACTGTACTCAATTAAAAGTGTAAATCTCGAGGTGGCATTAGTTAACAAGAGTGGATCGATAAAACAGTTTAGAGGTCAAGGAATGAACAAAGAAAATTGAGCAAAATCGATACACAATACCGGGTCCCTATAAGCCTCACGAATAAGAGCAGAGGGAATCAGAAAATAGTCCTTTTAGTGGAAGATCACCTAATAGTCATTTCTGTTAAAATATTTCCGTATAGGTGATACATTAAATTTTTGAACAAGGTACAAACCTTAGGGCGAATATATAGCACCGATAAAGTCCAATTTTCATTAATAATTATCCCTACTGAGAGCTAAATATTTCATGTCGCAAAAAAATAAAAATGAGAGAACACAAATTGAAATGACTTTCAGACAAATGAGTTTGTAATTAACCCTGACAGAACCTGTTTGGCTCTGTTCTCAGCGTAATAAAGTATGCTGTTTACGGAAATTCACAAAATTCAAATGAGCTAAAGAGATGGAATATACATGACACGAGATTCCTGAGGTCATCAATTCCAGCATCCGTTCTTTCCCTTAAAAATGATAATTTCAAGAAGAGAGTTAGTCTTAAGGTGCACGAAGCTATTGAATTCGCATGACTGTACTAATGAACTTAGAACTTTCGACAGGCCCGAACCACTGGTATGATTGGCAGAAAATGGGATAGAAGATCAGCATGACATTTTAATAAATGGTGGTAAGTTTATTTCACAGACTACTATCACATAACTGCGAATGAATTTAGAGTTTGGATATGCTCGAGGGATTACAGATTTGAGGTGTAGTCATGTCCAGAGTATCCACTTGACAAGTCTAAAGTCTAACCACCTTATTTATTTTACTGATAATCGATACGTCTTGCATACAAAAGAGAATGTCTGCGCCGGGGAAAACATGCCCTTGGCTGCACTTTGTCATGCCTTTTTTACTTGAGACACCGTTGATAATTCACTCAGTTTAACACAGCATTCCCAAATTGCCTACCGCTGAGTTTGTAGTATCAGCTTGTAGAGTCATTACACTGGCTTTCCTGAAGTAAAAACATTTTAAAAAATTTTAACAAAAGTTGAATTCGGTAGAGGAAAGCCACCCACACAAGAAGTTCTTATTCAATCACCTCTAGTTTTGACCAGAATTAAACAGAGTGCAGTTGACTGTCACATCACTGGCTGTACAACAATGAGAATTGATCTCGTGACCCCTGAATAGCAGACGTTCACGTTGGTTAGTTCGCCACTACAAATAATCTCATTGTATATTCAAAAACTTTACTTATCTATTACTTCAACTAACTTCAGTTCTTCAACAGATGTCTATTTTGATTCCCTTTGTGATCTAGATCCCTGAGTATAAAAGTGAGCACATGATTTTACACTACCTCCTCTTCTTCATACAAAATTAAAATTGAAGCTTTCATATCAAGCTATGCGTTGATATGAGTCAGCAAAAGATGTTTTAATCATTAAGTTAACTGTGATTGTAGACAGTGAGATAGGAAAAAAACAATGTTGACTCGAGTTGCATAAGATTATCAAAGAATATAAACAAATCTTTCTTATAAGACGTACGACCTCTTTCCACTTGATAGTGCCCATAGAGTTGGGCAAAAAGTGCGAATGGTTTCATAAGTCCATTAAATTATGCCGATTTACAGTATCTTCATATTTATCTGATAACAATATTAAAGACTCTAACGTCAAGTGCTACTTTGCTTATTATAAATAAACGATTTCAAATGCTATTAAAAGATATGATTTGAGACATACATGGGTATACTTTGTTATGTCCAAAAATTCACTTAGCATGGTAATTTACTCGAGTCCCTAATGGAAAAAATGTGATTAAAATAGTTTAAATAGTTGAAATAAATTCCTGTCCCAGAAAATACGCCTTAAAGAAATTCGTGCTACAAAAAGAACAATGTTTTAGTACAAAACGAGATAGATACACTATTATAATACTATTTTTAGTGTATTAATTCAATAATTACTTGAGGTTAAATGCGAATTCGATTAGTACTGTGGTTTAAACATTAGACGACTGGCTGAAACGTATAAGAAAACGAGACACAGGTGTGAAACCGACTTAAAACGAACGAAAATACAGCAATATAGGAGTAAATGATTTTAATTTCAAATTAAAATTAAAATATATTATTGATGTCTTGGAATAACTCGCCAAATTTTCTAAATTATGGAATTAGCCAAAACACAACCAATTGCTGCCTAGAGCTAAAGATTTCTATCGAATTAAGGGTACCCTAAAGTACATAAATGGAAATCACCTGTATAGCAATGACTTCAAAATACGTCAAATTATTCAAGGAGCTGAAAGAACATAGCGCAAAAACTCAAAAGTTATTATAAAATGGTTTCAACAATCAAAGCAGAAGTTAGGCTTTTAAGCTGCTAATGGCAAAGCGATTTAAACCAGACACAAGATACAGTTTAATAATAATCAGCAATTAATCTCGTCGATTAAATTGACCGTTTAATTGGAGCATTTGGGAAAGAAATTCAACTATAAATAACATTATGAAAAGGCCTAAGTATTAAATAAAAAAGGTCACCCAATTTCCATCAATTTGGACCATTTTATAACTTGAAACTCACTTTCTTTGAAAATACGAATGAGAATGTTGAAACAAGCCAAAAATAGTTTGCTCACCGGCTGAGCGTAAGACATCTCAAATTGGACAGGCCATTTTCATGAATTAGAACTTTAAGTAAGGTAGGAAGAGTGAGCTAATAAAATTAAAGACCATCAAATAGTCAGTAATAGATAAAAACAACGCACATATAAATACAAATATTTCCAAAAAGGCGGGAGAGATTATTTTCTCCTCAAATAAAGGTGAGGCGCATCTGCCTGCGTAGGCGAAGAAAATATGTCGACATCGGAATGGTTTTTGTAAAACCGTGAAAAAAAAACGAACAGACAAGAAAAATGGACCGCATGTTCAAAGGAAGACCGCGATGCTTGTGATAAATTAGAAGAAGCCATTATTAAGATGAATTTTAAAGGGGACAAACCATTTAGGAATTAATAATCACGTAATAAAAAAGAGCTTAGAATAGATTTATTCAGCAGTTTTCTATTTCAAAATGTGCAAAAATTATACTTTTTACATCGAGATAAATAACAAATATTAGTTTATTTTACGAATGCGAGAATTTGTATCTGCACAGAAGAGAATGAAATAAAGGAAACTATCATAACATAAAGGTGAAGTAAATTTAAAAACAAAACAAGCTTGCTTTAGTAAATACTTCTATTTTGAAACACCATAGCTAACCACAGACTTGCTGCATATGACACTTAGAATAAATAAATCAGTTCATTTATATTGCCAATAAACTCGGACTTCCCGGATATGAACCTATGAGACAAGTCAAACACTTTGAACTTTAAGACACTTGAATCTCAAACTGTGAATTTTCAAGATTCTAACTTGGCCTCGGACACACCTACCTGTCCTATATTTGATATAATGCCTTCACTCCTTTAATGGACACTATTTTATCCTCCTATAAATACGAGGAGAACTGTGTACAATATGTTTAACAGACATTCTACGCACTTGGTTTCCTATTTCTGGGTCTTTTGGATTGTTTGAGTAGAATCGTAGTTTAGTCAATAACTCCTCGTTAAGGCTAAAGCAGCCCTACTCTTTTTCTTGAGCTGTTGCGAGAGATGTCGAGCTATGATAGAATCCTGGTTATTAAGTAAAAAATGAAAAAAGAACCTGATTTTTAAGTAAAATAAAATCAGTTAAACTTTAGATTTATCAGATTTTTTATTTTCATCAATAAGATTCTAGTTCTTACTTGATTCCACTGTCCCTCATCGCACTTTATGGAACTATTTCACGATTCTTAAATTCTTATCATTTCTAAAAATAAGGAATTTTACATTGATATGAGTAATAATAATATCAGAACAGTGCTTAAAATTTACTGCTATGTTTAGTTTGTAAGCCGCAATATATCATGTAGGATCATTCCGCCTTCGCAATCGTTGGAAGAAGAGAAAGCATTGAGGCGACAAGACCGACCGTTCTTCATTAAAAAATGGTCAATAAGAACTGAACATCGTGAACAATCATTTGTTACAATCTAGGAAACGAATAATGAAAAATAAATTTTGGAAAGTGAACTGCTCATTTATTAGATATATTACACAATTCGATTCCAAAAACCAAATGAAGTAAAACACTTCAGTACAATGTCGTTGCTCTCAGCGTCATTTTTATCCCCCTCCCATTTTGAAATATTGAACTTTCTGCTAACCGCTATCAGTTGTGTTCCAAAATTAAAAATTGCCAATCTTTTTCTTTACCGCGGGTAATAATAATAATCAGAAGGATTATAAAACAAAAGCCCTTAAGACAGAGAAAAAACATAAAACACAGGAAGTGATGTAGAAGATTCAGAAACTTAAAATATAAATTAAGACAACGTAGCTGTAGAAGAGTGGTCAAATGGTAGTTTATCTTACGTTATTTCTTGTTTTTATGAGATACTCTTACTTTAGAGTTACAGTGTTTTAGTGCAGTTAATAGAAGATTACCAACATTCCAAAGACAGATATCTATACGGTCTTCAAGTCTAAATTCATAAAGGCGTTTGCCTTCAGCATCAAGGATGACAAAATAAAAAGGGACTCTGCTAAAAGTATTAAATAAGATTTCGCAATGCAAACTTTACCCTCCTTCAGTGAGATTTTGTGAACAAAATTAACTGTAAAGAAAATGATTTGAGTGTCGAATCAGGAGACACAAGTTCGACACACATCACCGCACGTCGAGTAAATGCCAACTAACTTAATGATTGATTAGAATCAAATGAAGTAGAATGCGAGTCTCTCTGACGGTCTTAAAACCAGTTTAACAGAAAGAATATTCCCTAAGGAATTAAAATTAAAATTCCTTATAATATAAGAATATATATATAAGAATAATATATAATATAATATAAGAAATTATAAACAAAGGTGAAGGATAAACTCAGATTTTACTTTTAACTCTTGGACAAAACTCCCTAAATGATGCGCGCAAGATGGCGAAAAAATTTCCAGAATATAGCAGAAAAATTAGCCCGTTGAATCCGACACAACACTCAAAAATGGCGGATACTACATTTTTAATAAGAGCAAAAAATAAGACTGGTTCATTTTAAATGACTATGAAAGAAATCCTCTTTAATTTGCTGCGGGGACTAAACGCTAAAGAAAGAAAATGGATTATAGAAAATCTTTTAACTTCCAGTATATTTTCCTAGTTTACAGGCAGAGGCGTTACGAGCATTTCTGGAGTGCGAAGATGATAATGAGTCATTACAGAAGTCCAATCCACGCAGACTGCAGGAAACAGTCATGCAAAATACAAGACTGACGTTTCAGTTAAGAAGTTCAAGAAAGTTTAAGAAACTCTAGGATAAAACCTTATTTCATGTCTTTTTTATAAAATAGTCTATTATTAATTAATTCGCTATATTTGACCGTTTTTCTTGTTTAGGCGATCCTCCATGATAAAAATTTGCATCTCCGTTGACAATGAAAATGTGTCATTAAATAAACGTGTGATTTCGTTCCAGTCTTCACAGATAATAGAAAATATAGGTCCAAAAGTGTCATATAGCATCCAAACCTGGAAGATATCAAAAGCATCTGTGTATTGACAGTACAAACAACGCTATGCAGAGGTATTCGGCGTTGAAGGAGCTTAAATATGATTATCGAATACTTTTAGTCTACATTACCTATAACACATCTAAGATGGGTGACATCAGTTAGGAAAGGAACTCTTGAATACCTGCTCAAAGCAGAACCAGCATTCATTACGTTAATGACATTTATCCTAGTACCAACTAGTTGTCCGCAGCCAATGGGGTCTAAACAGCGTAGAAATGAAGGGGTCAAATCCTGCGATTAGAAGTTGCAAACATTAGGGCTCGATATAGAAAAGTGCGCTAATCACCCTGGTGAGTAAAGAATTTAAGTGGCAGAGAGCTCTTTAAATGATCTAACCTCGATCTCAATTTATGCTTAATCTCCCGTCCCTCAGCCCTTATTGGACCCTTTTCAGCTCTTAGTACTTAATTACTTCCTTTTAATTAAAATAACAGTGTTTTGCTTTACCATACTTAATAGCAATAATCATCAATTATACTTATTTTATTATTTTCCACGATAGAACGAAAAAGTTGTACAACTTTTATTCGAACGCAGGAAGGGAAAGGTAGTTCAGTTTTAAGGAACAGTTGGACTGAGCCAGGGAATCCGAAGAGCCCTACTTCATGCAGACTCTGGGATCATCAGATCAACAACTCTTTTCCACCAGTCTTCTCAACTAATTTTCTTTTGCAAAGTCGATGAAAACGAGGTTCCACACACACGATGTCTTTTTTATATACAACTTCTAGTTGCGGTTGATCTTTGATAATGCGAGGAATAGACGTATTTGTAGGAATCATCATCCGAAATTCGTCTTCATTGACCTTGAGCGCCTTTTTAGAATCCGCATGAAGTTGCCTTAACCAATTCTATGCTAACTTTTATAATTCACTGGTGAGTAAAGGTAGGCAAGAGCT
>CAADRB010000067.1:523282-580281 GCA_900708905.1 Hymenolepis diminuta | reverse complement strand
ATGCAGAAAAGAATGTGATTAATACGATAAACCCATTAAGGGAAATTTCACAATTGATTGACTTGTGGATTGGAGGCATTTTAGAGCGGCTCTCATTGCTGACCAGAAATATCTGGTGCGGCCAACCATCTGCATCATTGAATGGGCGTAATGACTTCTGGCGTGACAGATGTGCACGTCGACCACTGTGCAATCAAAGCATTAGGCAACAAAGAAATATTATTAATTAGCCGATAACTATGAAGACAGAATAGTTAGCTTTTGTAACTTCTCACTTGCTCCTTATTAAAGCTACAGCTACTCAGACACAAATAAGAGGAAAAGGGAAGACTTGTGGCTCAAACGACCGCTGTTACTAACACAATACATTTGCCTATATAGGCTTGAATAGGTGATAAATGATTGGCTACAAGGTTAGACAATAATTGCAGCGTCGGCTTCTTCAAAGATGATCTTATTTATCCAGGTGTGGAATCCAATGATCGAGTTTCACTCGAGTGTAAGGAAAATATTCGGTTAGGCGTCCTAACAATAGCAAAACTAAATCAAATAAAATCGTGAAATTCTCAACATACACCTTCTTCCTTACTACCAAATATATTATTGGTTTGTGAAGCATTTAAGATAATACATAATAATATCTAGAACAACAAATATTATTACAAACTTCCATTCTTAAAATTGGCATCCGTTGCAATCTTCCACCCAATCTGTTTCCACAATAAGTTCTAAACGAACGTAATACAAGACAGAAATACCCTCCTAACATGTGTTTAGGACGGAAAAATTTTCATGACTGAGACCTTCAAATCTCAAATATGAGTACAAGTCGTCTTCGTGTTATTTATATACGAAGATCAAAACGCCGACGGTTGATAAGAATTAATCTCGAATAAAAGAATAAAAAACTGCCAGGAAGGGCGTGCATAGGCGTATCGATATAGATGAGACAACCTACGGGGATTGTTAACTACGAGACAGACAAGGAGAATCAAGAAATATTAATACAAAAAAACAGAGATGGTAACGGAAAGTCGTAATCCATACAGACCTTGAAAATGCAATAGTTTATAATCAAATAGATGAGGTTTCAAACCTCCTTCTATAACCATGGAATTTAATCTTATATTTCCTCGAAATGAAACCGCAAATGCATTAAAATGCGTTCTTCTAAATACAATCCATTATTAAGAGAGTAAGCTAACCTCCCAGAACAATTAATTAATTAAAACAACTAACAAGTGAAGGACGGAGTAGTCATTAATTTCCATCAAGTGTATAATTTTCTTTTATTACATTGCTTTCTTCAACAGCGGCAAAAAAAGAAATAAATTAGGACCATTAAAAGCCAGTAATTAGACTGAACGCAAATAGTCACTGGCATTTAGTGGTCTATTATTCGCAGCTTATAAAACCCAACCTTAATATATTTATTTATTAAGTGAAAACTTAATTCATTTTTTTTTGCGAATTAGAGTGCTATGGAAGTTCATCTATTTGATCAGGTTAAGCCAGTATTGTAATGACTGTATCCATCACAGATGTGTTGGATAAGGCGTTGCCTATGTGGAATTCCTTTCCGATAAGTTGCTTATCGAACTATTCAAATTCTCATACCCATAACGTAGATGATAGGGCATCTTTTACAACCCTCTTCTATCAATAATGTGCTTTTCTACTTGTTGCTTACTGATACGCGATAGAAATCCTTAAAACAATTAATTTTTCCCAGCTCACTATACTTTCTACAAAGTACTGGAAACCACATAAAAATGCTCAGAAGATACCAGAGAACATGTCTGGTCTAGTTTACATGGTTTTATATTGTACCAATGGCAAGTAGTTTAGATAGAACAACTAGATATATCTGAGGACAGGAGAGATCGCCGTATCTCGTAGAGAGTTTATCGTGAGGTTCGACCTTGAGAGACCGATCCCACACCTTCTATCTCATATTGTGACGAAAATAGTAGAAACTTGAAGGGACTATAACTCTACACGACTTTCCAAATTCGGTAATGGTTCCTTAGCTAAATTCATCTTCAAACAGATATATTTGTTTCAATTTAATCATCAATTCCAAAGATGATCGGGCTCAAATAGAAGAATCATAAAATTTAAGAGATAGGTAATTCTGGGTGGGCTGTTGTTACAGACAATTTAATAAATTCAACTTTTGACGTGGTCAGTAAAAGATAAACCCTGAGGGAAATGGTGGAAATTGGAGATGATTAGAACCGTTGCTATTAAAAAGATTTCAATACAAAATTCCCGGTTTTCCCCTCAGAAATTGAAACTGAACATGTATGAGCTAGACTGAAAAATGCATCATGGGATTTGAGCCTTCCCGATAGGCAGCTAATCTCTGACATAATTTATATTCCTATTTTTAAAAAAAATTATTTATTGTAAAGAACAAAAGAGTAGATAACTTGCTGTGAAAAATAAGAACAATGCTCTTAATAGATTAATGGTCACTTAATAAATTAATTGATTCATCTTATTAGATCGATAGTTAAAAAAAATATTTTTATTGATTAAATATCAAAATGCTGTGCAAAACTAAACCGGCAATCAGCGTTTTTGTTGACCTCTAAAATGTTCACATACATGTAATGTTCTGAAAATAACCCAGAGTCGTTAAAATTAACGGAACGTGATAACTTCTTACACGCGGTAACTTTCAATTTCAGCTATTTTGAGATAGAGCAAACTTAACAAATTGATAATATCAAGTTTTCCAACGTTTCGATAAACAGATGGTCATGTATCAGAATGCTATCGTCAATCCTGGCTTCAGAAGAATTTTAAAAAGTAAAATATTCAGATATGAAGACAACTGTCGGTTTAATTTAAGATTTGCACGGAAAAAGAGAGAAATCCCAAAACAATTTCTTCAAATATAGTTGAGAAAATTTGAAACCCGATAGAACAAAATCCCTTACTCTTATCCGAAATGTATAACTTTAAATTTTTACATTTACTCGTTTGAATAATACAGTGCAAATAGACGGGATCTAAAAATAAAGAAATCGTTGAGATAATCTTCAAATAACGCTACGACTGCGTCTTAACTTCTATCATTGCTTTTTGTCTCAATTTGGACAAAATTCCTATTTGATGACTCAAAATAGGTGTAAGTCATTAATTCTATATCAAGAAAATCAACTTCACTTATCTGTGAAGGTAATCTGGTCTGAGACTACGTGAAGCCAATAAAATTTAGTACTGTACTAATTGTGTCTCCAGATGATGATTTATTAAGTGCAATTTCCTCAAAAAAAACAGGTATTCCATAGTAATAGCATTTACAGTGTTCGACTTAGTTACAAACTCCAAAATGGAGTCAAGTAACTGATCCACATATTCTTTCTTTTATATTTTCTTTATTCCCACTAAAACCCTAAAAAATTTTTCTCAAGAAACAAAACTGTCCTTAATAGGAGGCAGTCGAATGTTTTTGATGCCCTAAACAAAATTCTAAGACTTATGGGAGCAGAATCCGTGTCTCGAATGAAGGGGTCATTTAACTATTTTAATAGTCTTGTGCATTTTATTAGCTAATCAGGTAGATAATTAATCTTTATAATTATTTGAACTTGCTTAATAAGGAAGCCGTCATAGATATGAAAATCTTTCACTTTCTTTTTAACCACAATCATGCATTAATATTAGTCTCCTTTCCTAACAACATTTGAGGTTATAAATACAGAGATTTAACTAGGAATTCGTAAAAGAAATGGAACCTCCAAAGCATAATTAACCAGAACCGCAAAAAGTTTTGACGATATATTCTAACAGGTAATCAAAAAATAAGTTGACGTGTCGCAAATTTGAGCTGAATACCCAACAAAGTTTTAAAATTTCAAACTCAATTTCCACGGGTCATATTACCTCTCAAATACAAGATAAAAACCTTGGATACGAATATTATAATGTATAGTCAATCTGTAAGTAAATTTAGCATTTATTACTTCAGCGTTTAACTGATAGATTTTGCTATGAAACCCAAATTTTTGGTTCATGCATAAATAATTTTTCCACGTGAAATCATTTATGTATGATATATTAATATATTAAGAAAGAAAACTTACATGTCCTTATCCATAGAGACAGGCGCAATCAGTGCTCTTGGAGGATCAGCCTTGCATTGCCGTAGAGGTCGGTATATGGGAGCAGTATCTCGAGTGCCACTTTTCTCTAGGACTCGACTGTACACTTCAAATTTCAAATCTGGTGAAAGAAAAGTGTTAATACGTTAAATCATTATCATAGCTTTGAATAAATAATTCCAAAATTGTACTTGAATTGATATTTTATTTTTAAATCAACATTTTTTCACGCATTTTAATAACATTAAATGTTCGTTACATTCAGACCAGTGTGCTCATTTACTTCTGAAAACAATGTACAATAGCATATTTTGGGATAAAAGTTTTCGTATACTGTGAATTCAGTAATCCATTATAGCCTAAAAATGGTCATAAATTTTAACTATCCATTGCTAAGTCAAGATGAAATAATACTTATCCATGAAATTTACAGAGAATGAGCTGACGATTATAGGAAAATTCAAGAGATAAAATTTGTAATATTTTAACAATAGTAATTCAGTATATTATCAAACGAACAAGCTTCCAACTAAGTTTCGATCAAACTATCTCAAAATTCAAAGAGGAACAGAGAGAACGGTAAAAGACAAATGCTGTTTCACAAATACCTTTAGTTCCACTAGACCAAGCACATACAAAATAAGAAATCGGGTTAAAGGAAAGAAAGTTTCAAATATGTTCTTCTAAAATTAAGCCAAAGCATTTTCCATAGAAACAATAATAATAAATCAATTTACTTAAACATTAATTTGAAAACTTAATTCTATTATTTTATTAACTGACTACATCATTCAATTAATCTAATTAAAGTAAGATATGAGCTTCCACAGGCTACTTATTCATCTTTCAATTTGCCGACAGTTAATTAAATATAATATAACTTCAGGTAATTGAACATGATTGATTTCCAGCTACCTTTGTCTAGGAATAAAATGTTTAATTATTGCTGACAGAAATAGAACCAAACATTCATTAAAAATAGCTGGCAGCATCTATCTTAGACTGCACAAGATGACTTAATAATTATCTGTGGGCTCCAACAAGTTAAAATCATGTCAGCTAATATTATCCTGTTAGTATCTTAGCTATTATAAGGAAACAAATGTGTCTGAAGCTTGTAAAGATATAAACAATGTACCTACTTTCAAATTTATTTTATGATGTCGGATGTGTGCTTTCATGTAATTATTCCAAACTCAGGACTGCTCAACTAATTGGAAAGAAAATGTTGTTATGAATAGGACCTTCAGAACTAAGCAATACAAGTGAATGGCCAACCGTCCAAATTACTAAACTGTTCAATAGTCTCTGGACGCTGCTAACATGATTTCACTCAGAAAATTAGGAGACGAATCCCGAAATTTTGGCATTGGAACATTAGTGATGGGCAATACGCAAAAATATAAAATGCACAATCTGAATCTAAAAATCAAATGATGAATTGACTTGGATTTCTAACTATATGCAATCCCCTCCCCTAGATACATATTGGAATGCTTTATTGTTCCCATGATGAAATGGCATTAAAGTATTTGCCTTGGTAATTAATGAACCGTTTACCCATTTCAATGCCGATAATCGCTTAGCAAAGACATTAATAACAGATCAACATTAGATGTTATGGCATGGTTAGCTTCATAACGCACAAAATCACAAGATGAAATCAATAATATCAACCATTTTTATAGCAAAACGCCGTTGGCAAAAGCATATACACAAGGACTGTAGTTGAACCGACGCGTAAATTGACAAGATTAGGGTTATAATTTGATCATATGGTCAATTAAGGTACGTATACTACAATTTAGACATTAAACACAGAACTGGATAACCATCTGAGGAAAATACATTAGCGAAAGAAAGTCTGTGATGACTATACTTGCCATGCTAAAACCTTTGCTTGCGTCGATGTTGCAGATCTCAGCTAATACAAAATGTAAGTGGTGCAACCATTCATTTTTTAAATTTGTGCGAATAGAAGTGTAAATTTGTGTGATCGAAAGAATTTTAAGTGGTTAGTGAAACATGTGATAGGGAAAGTGAAATAGAATGACTGCAATGTTTTCTCGACAGCCTTGAGAACTAATCTTCAACCGAAGTTAACTTCTTAAGTTTTATGAAAATATAAGGGTAAAAAGACACCGATCACAACTGTAGCTACCGAAAATCGTAGCTTTTTAAAAATGAAATGTTCATATTTGACTTTCCGCTTCATTCTATTAAGCAATGTTGTACGTCATATATCTTTCCGTCCAAATCGTAAATAAGACATATTTCCTCTTGGATCTTTAGTAGGTAGCTCATAAACACGTGTTTTCAGTAACTGAAAACGCTTGAAATGAACGCGATTCCAAAAAACATTATCAATCATTTTAAGTGCATAAGAATAAAATTCTCAACGAGTGCTTTTCTTTTTCAGCCAAGACTTTGAGGAAATTAACTCCGTTATGTTATAAAATGTTATGAAAGAAATAAACATACTGAAATCACTGTTATCCCGATTTATCAAACCGAGATAGCATAGGGACATAATCTGGGAAGAGTTGAGGTTAATTGAAATGGCATGCATTTCTCACATTAACAAATACTGAAAATCGAATCTAACCAGACCATGAAACAAAGGATGTATTAGTTAACATATTAAGAAATTAAGTTAAAAACAAACTTTTGAGATCATTCATTTTTAATTGGAACTAGGCGTTTGTAAGTGCAGTATTTATCGGAATCTCCTTTCAAGATAAGGCATACTTCTCATTCACATTCCATTATTACTCATCAATCAGGTTCAAAAATAGGAACAAGAAATTCTAAGCTCTTTGAGTTTTGTGTTCATGAAAGGGGACCATTGCCCGTAAAAAGGGAACGAGAGCGTCAAATTTATCAAGATAAATCGAAACTACGCATTTCCTCCCCAACATAGTCGTATTATTTGGGTGATTCGCATTTGAAGAGACCTTTTCCGATTCCTCTAAAGCATAAAACGAAAAGTGGGACCTTAAACAGATAAAATCAAATAAGCACCTTGATAAAGATCACTAGAACTATACAGAGATGGAATAATCAAATAAAGATGGTTAATTGTACTGCAAGAGGAGGTTAAGTATAATAATCGCCAACGTAGGAGAGAAATTTTCCAAATTTTTACTCTCAAAGGCATTACGGACGTCACTAAAATATGAAAATGTTGGATGGAAAAATGATTCAGTTTAATCCAAGGAAAATTAAATCACCAAGTTATCGTTATTTATTAATGAAATCTGCACATTTGTTAGAATGTGCTCAATTTCAAGATTGTCCCCTTGGATAACTTTGGAATAAAGCCTACCATTAAGGCGATTACTTGTTATTATTGAGTTCGGGAGATTTTGGCAAATATGGGAGGCTAAAAAAGTTATAACAAGTGCCGAGAACATACTATTTATCGTCTCTGATGATTTTATAATGCCTAAAGCCAAGAAGTATTCGATTTCTCAACAAACAGTGGATTGCTCAATTCTTTATCAAATGTTTTAGATCTTGTGCGCAGAAATAGAGGCTGTTTCCACAAAAATTGAGACTAAAATGTCTTCTGATGTTTCTAATATATCTAAAACCACTGTTTCTCAAAATTCTTCGGAAAACTCTACTTAATTTTCGATTGTACCTGTCCACAGGGTGGTTCCTATTACAACACCTATTGGGGCGGACAATGGTGACATGCGGTTACACCCATCGGTCAGAGATAATGTTAAAGTAACGAAGCTCATGGACTTTATGGAATTTTCCAAGCCCAAAATCATCCCACTACGGCTTATCTCCAAGCTTACCGTACCCAAATAACTATCAATCTCCACATCCTATTTGCTTAATCATCAGACAAGTCAACTATGCCGACTAAAGTGAAATAAGGTAGTTGTATTCTTACTTTCTCCAGAACTCATACATCGTCCACCATGATCAAGTCCCCAACATGTCTAGGTCAGTGACCACATTCTAGCTAAATCCACGTTCCTTCGCCGTCCTAAACGACCGACACTAGTAGATGATAAATACAAGCAACCGGAGGAAATCAGTCTTGATGGATCTGTTTCACTCGTAAATGGAACAGTGTCAAGTGGTTGTACAAAATTCAGGCGAGGCTGCACCTCATTGTCGTCAGGGTCTTATATGCTCCCAAACTAACGTTCCTTGGTGTTACATGGGTCTCACTCTTGCTGGGCCCACTCGAGGAATCTCCAGCCTAACTCTGGTTGATTCGAGTTTGAAATAGCCAAGGGTTATACCTATTAAGTATGTCATAACCAGTACCATCATTAACAGCCTCCGTCAAGTATTCGACAATCACGGCGTACCGGAAGTTACTGCATCCAGAAATGTCACCCTGTACGGAAATAGAAAATAATCAAACTAGGATTTATGGAAATTACTTTTTTCAGCCAAATATCAACCAAAAGCGGAGTTTATATTATTCACTTTATTACAGCATACAAGTCCACCTATATAAATATCAATATGGAATTTGCATTAATTGAAACCTAGCGAAAAGTATTATGTTAAAATTATGTGAGCTTATACATACTGTTAGAATCCTGAAAAGATACGATCAAATTAATAAACTCATCAATAAACTTTATATATCGTTAGTAAAGCAGTGAACTAATAAAACCTGAGCACGTAAAGCGAAACGTTTTTGATGTCCCACATTTATCCTCAACTTCTACTCGATCTTTTAGCTCTTTATCCCTCGTTTGAATATTTCACAGTTGGTCGAATCAGATGCTTCCCCACGACTTATGTAAAATATTTTGTCTTGCCATGAACATTAATGACAAAAATTGTGACAATTGTAATGAAATCACTGACAAATGACCATTCCAGTAAAGAAAAATAACACAGTGAAAACTTAGTCAAAACGGCAATCACAAATAAAATGTAAGGTAAAACAGCAAGGGAAGTAAATGAAAGAAGAGTAATCCCAATAACAGCGAGTTAGTTTTCCAAAAATACAAATTTACAAAATACTCAAACTTCACAAATAAATTAGGGCATTTCACTGTTCAATTTGAATAACCAAAAAAGGCATATTCCAAAGAACAGACAGTTATCAAAATGTGTCTAGGGACACCGTGAGAAATTCATTTAGACAATAGTAATGGGATTGGCAAATCACGAACCTACCTCTTCCGTGTCTTTAAGACAGGGAGGTAATTGTAGTTTAGGAAATATGAAAGAGTAAGTAGGTGAGTAGCAATCCGAAGAAACTGACACAAGCTTGACTAATCACGCAGTCGCAGATGTTTTTAATTTAAGTAGTCTCAACAATATTAACCCAAATAATGTACTTTTGTCCTTGAAGCATGCGAACACTTCTAATCGGTAATGCTGTCACATGTCCCGCTCTAAATCATTTGGATTTTATAAATCGGATGATTAATAATCAATTATCTCGGTCAACTATCCCAATAGTCCACTTTTACCCTTTTGACCTCCCTCTTTTCCTAAATATTGCCATCTTGCTTTTCTCGCTATCACAATAAAGCTTTATCATTTTGCTCTATCTCTACCACTGACATTTTGTTGTCAGCAACATCATAAATCACTTTGATCTAACAATTAAGCACTCATGGGAATTTAAAGGTAAGACAATACAAAATGAGAAATTCCGAAGTTAAGTACACTCGTTAGATGACCAATTTCTCTCATTTGAATGCATGCAGATTTACTGATATTCAAGGAAATGTTTACTACCGAAAAATTAATTAATATAATAAAATTAATAATAACTTAAGCTAGCTCTTTCTAAATTCGCACAAACTTGGTAAATTTAATTTTGAAACCCAGAAGTTCTCCAAGGTGACTCAACAAATTGGCCCAAATAGTGGATATCTCTACTTAAAGATGAAAATGTTGATATTCGATAATGAAATCACAATTTTTGATTTACTTGTTTTGCGCTCCAAAACTCGGACAATCGATAATTTCGGTCTCTTCACCCTTTAATACAAAATTACCTACGAGCCGTCCCGAGCCCTAGATCTTTCTTCTCCATCTCTTCTTACTTGTTGCTGTCTTAATAAATCTCTATCTTTCAACTCAACCTCTTACCTCTGAATGTTCGCCATGCTACCGTAAATCACTTTGATCTAGCAATTAACTACTCAAGGGGCTATATACCGAGAAGTTCTTAAATCAGACATTCTCTTTATATTACCGATGATCATAAACGTACTCATCCCATCCATTTAAAATAAGAAAATAAAGAGTCAAAAAACAGTTGATAAAGTAAAATTTTGTAAATAAAAAGTCACTAACGGAAACCAGCTCTTGTTAAACGAATATAAGTTAAAATTATTTGTTATGATTTCCGATTCTTAAACGTATACATTTTCTATGTCGACTCAGCAACTGAGGACACTCCTACTTGAGATATATAAAAACTGATAAGTGATAAAGAACTCACTCATATTGATCAATTCAATTTGCATGTTATATGTCAGGTAAACATACTAATGATCAAGTTTCAACTAAAACAAACCCCCATCCCTCAACCCTTCAAAGAGTGAGGGTCTCACGACAAGTTATCCATTAATAATTTATTAATTGTCAACGGAGGAATGGTCAATTCAGATGTTAGGAGAACAACGCATTGACACAGATCCAGTGATGTGATGGCCAACCACATTGGTCAATTACAATCGACAAGGGGAATATTGAAATACGAGCATCCCAAAAGAACGGTTCTAGAGTACCTTCTATCTGTCAAAAGTTAGTAAAAAATGAAGTCCAAAAATTGTACTTTAATCCCCTGTAAATAAATATAAATCTCATTGACTAACTGATATCCTAGATAGGAACTGAAACTAATTATTTCTTTCCGTCAAGTGAAATCAATAATACAAAATAAAAGGGACAATAATCATTCTAAAACAGTTTAAAGAATATATCATTTCTCCCAACTAAGTAACGTTTTGTTTCAAAGAAGTCAACTGCATAAAATCCCGATGTATTAATTTGTCAAATGTCTAAATTAGGAGATTAAACTCAAGATTGTGGAATAAAGATTTTTTGCTGTTTTCTTTAGACATTATCCTAAAACAAGTCGTTTAACTTTCTCTCTATCTCTGAAATTTAATTTTACAATCAACCGATTTAAACAAAAATAAATGCACAAGGATTTGAACTGAGGAAAAGGAGGTCGGCATATGATTTAATTATAAGGGTTTATTGAGACCCTTAGGAGTAGAACATAGAAAGGCTAGACTACTGAATTTCTCGAAAAATCTTAATAAATTTTGGTCTACTTTGAAGTAGGTTTATTCAGTGGAGATTAAATAAACAATTGTTTAAACTAAGAGAGATGTCAGTCAATAACTTTATTATAGAGGCTAAATAAGTTTGTTACGGGTATAGAGCAGAGATTGGAAGCAGGAGTAGACAAAAATTAAAGGAACTGCATGACCGTTAAACTCCTATTCGTACCCAAAAAATACTCAATTACGAGAGGGTAATATTTCATTAACAAGTTATTCGAGAATAATAATGTTAGGGACAAAAAAATATAGACTTCCATTCATAAAACAGAGGCTGGAATCTAAGTCTTCAGTTTATTGGCCGGAATTTATAAATCATGAACACATTCACTTTGATACTGGTATGTTATCGATCGTACAAGGTTATGTGGATACCTATTACAAGTCTTCGCACACTATATGCTCTAATGACAGGAGTTCGATAAAACAAAGATCATAGCTGCAGTGTTCATGTTTGGTCTGAGGCGAATATATTCCTTAAGTCAACAATCAGCATTACCAAGACGTGAGGGAACATCATTCCTGACACCTTGACGACTATTTGGGATTAAAATTACTATCAGTCCGGTGGAATTTTGATGGCTCAACATCAATAACATGAAGACAGTTCGTATTCCTGTATATTTCCTTTGGTTGATTAATAAAATGTCTTGGATTAACTGCATCCCGTCCTAACCTTCCCTCTCTAGTCTGAGTCAGGTGTACTCTAGCGATCAGATATATCACAGAAAACTAGCCTTTCTAGCGTTGCAGAATGAAAGTATAGAAGATTCATACTTCACGAAAGTGAGCAACTCTAAAATTTAGTAAAGGAGGTACATAGCTATCATTTCAGATTGTTTCCAGTAAATGTTCCGCAGGAATTTGCTTTTAGTTTCCATTGGTCTTAAATAAAAGAACTGGATAGCGAAGAAGACCATTTAGAAATCAAGATTCATTGACAGAGAATTAAAGTTATGAATTGGTTATGGTGTTATGACCAAATAGCAACGAACCCGACAAAGTCTGGCAACTCAGTGAATCAATTTAGACTGGCTCCCCCTCCCCCTCCTCTCCGAATTGCGTTAGGACCGCCCAAACGCCTTATTTACCTTGTCCCTGATAGGAGGACGAAAGATTACTCTGGCGTGCACTGGAACTGAATTTACACGTCATCACTATGTCATCTCTGCGTCATTGCTATGGAAAGTTAGGACATGACGAGATCAACTATCATTCTTCAATTAAGAGAATGTTCTCTCACTTTATTAATCGATGGGATAATTACAAAAATAAGGGCACCGTCAGGCCAACACCAGCCTTTAATAATAAACAGCTCACTATACTCCAATTGTCTTCAAAATGTTAGAAACCATATTTGGAACCCCACCTTGTTCAGCTTTATCTTGAGTGAGCTCAATTATTGTGTGGAAACATGTTAGTTAACATCACAAATAGAGAAGACAAATCTACCGAAATCATATGAGAAATCAATCAAATAAATCAAGCAGTTCATAGGTTTCAAATATCAAGGGCTTGAATCTACTCAGAGGTCAAGCAAAGATGTTTAAATGCAATATAAAGTAGAGAAAGTAGAAAGAGAGAAATATGAGGAAAAGTTGATACATCTTTGCAAGTTCTATTAAATGAAATATCAAACTAATCAATCGAAAGGACAACGCGCCTCAATATAAAAAATAAATGAGTCACTGACATGGCGAATAATCGAAAGACCTAAGATTATCATATGACTTGAAACGAGGCCACATTGAAGAGATCAAGTCACTCATGTCGCTAGGTCGATACGGAGGGGGTAGGGAAGCCACTTCAACTTATTGATAAGCAGATTAGATTTATACATAAGAAGCTTCATCGTTAGATGCCAGTCGTGGTGGTCGATGGTTCTGCTTGAAGATTGGCATCTGTGAAGGTAGTTATGTGCAAAAAAAAACACCTGGATCATTTGTGAACGATGTTGCGGAAATTTTATCCTTCTCGGTCTCCAGATACTGATTCACATCTTTCTGTCGAAACGGCCCTACTAACCAGTTAGAAGAGGGATTCCAGCGGCTCTGCTCTCTTTTTGGCGTTAATAAGCCTAATCAAACTGTTAAAACCTCATGCGAGCAATGTAAACACACAGAATATTGTTAATTTGATTACAGAACTTACTTTCTATTGGCTTTGGTAAATCAGCTGATTTAGGGATGAGAATCTGCATAGCGGGAACGAGAGACGAAGCCAGAGGTTCGTTAATTTTCCCAGAAACAACAAAGTCAAGAAAATTCCTTGCCAACCAGAAGCAATCTAAGGAAAGACAGGAAGAGTATCTATTTATTTAATTATCTAACGCATTTGAAGCATCTGAAATAAAACAGATTACAGGGCCCATATATTGTCATTAAATCACTTATCTCCTTAAGTTTTTAGATTTATCCACAAATCAAAGCAAATATTAATAACAAATATGATAAACACTCACATTCGCATCAATCAAGCTGAGCACACTAATACTTAGACGTATTCAAACCGAATCAGTCCCGTAATTTTGGATAATTATATTTCCCTTGATTCTCGGATTCTTTGCTTTATATCCTAGAAGATGTATTACAGAATGAAAAAATAACTACTCTAGACTTTCGATTAGTCTGTTAAGGGTAAGAAGAACCAAAGCCACCAATTTACATGGACTTAGACTTAGGACTGTCAGCTAACAGCTGACGATTACAGTTCTTTATGCACATACATAAACTTAAATCTTTGATCCAACAACCGCAGTCAGATGATTAAGTCTATAGGGTTTATAGCATAAAGATTTTCAAATAATACCCAAGTCATTCTAACTTACTCCCACATTTGGAACGATTACAATTTTTGTGCAAGACGTCTAACAATCCACTTTGCTTTTACCTAATATTTAGGCCATGGATTAAAACGACTAAGTGTATTTTTCACCATTCCAAAACTTGTATTAATTGAACAGAAACCGCTGTGGTTTCACATCGAAACAGTCGGTTATAAAAGATGAAACTTCAATAAATTGACTTAAAAACAATGGGCCTTAGAAGTCATCGACCTTCATCTTCAAGACGACACATTGTTTCTCAGAACATACTATTTAATGCGGCGCTCGATTTATATTATTACCCTGCATTAAGATTTGATTCCTTTCTAGCGTATATCTCAAAAAAGGAGTCCTACATTTCAAACATTTAAGTATTGGGAATGATTTGATTGATTGTAAAATAGAAGGCCGAAAATTCGTTGTTTCATTCACATTATTCTACATATGTTACAATTTAAAGCAAATTAAATCAAATTTCATTGAAAAAGAACTAACTTTTATTCTAAAGGATTGCTCTCATAATTTAAAATAAATTCAATTATTTAAACACGCAATTCAGGTGTATGAGAAGGAAATCTACTTGAAACTAAAAATTGAAAATGAGCTTTGAAAGGCCCATAATTATGACTCAAAAAGGCCCACAAAACTCACGTAGAAAGGGGTCACATTTCATTTCTATGATAATTAATGCACTTAGGTGAATTATATAACTTTGCGCTCTTTCAATGATTCTAAAATTATGAGATTTAATAAAAAAACAACACAAAAATTTTAATCTAAATTCAAAATATGTTTTTTGGATTCCAAAATACAAGCCGATAACTACTTAACTTATATTAAATGAAAACAATTTTATTGACCTTATAAGAAGAACGATGTATAATTTAACGGCATGAGTTAACAGAAAATTGACATCTACTTCTCGATCCCGCTTCCCACAATTCTTAATGAAAAACTACCTATACTTAGTGTTATGGTGCTTTTCCACGATTAAATATTATGAGTTTTGTTGCCTTGTCATTTCGTCAAATAATAATGTGGCCATTTGCACTGAAGCAAAAATCAAAAGGAAATGTGATCATCCGAAGTGCCAGTTAAATTAAGGAAATTCAAAAAATTGAATGAAAAAAACGAGCTCAATTAGAATCCGACTATTTAATTTCCCTTATTTCAAACTTATTATTCCATATGAATAATGGATACAAATACAATAATGTTCATGCAGAGAAAATATCAAACACAGAATAACATTAAAACGGATTAATTACATCATGAATGGAGGACAGATGAATTTTCTTAATCATTTCCCCTAATGTAACAATTAGCTTAACGAATCCGGAATCTTCACAGATGTTCTTTAACCTTTTAATCTTGATTAGTACAAGGAACACACTTGCAAGCAATTATTAATAGAAGATACATCTGAACTTGCACAAATTAACTGATTTTTGGCCGTGAGAAGAAAAAAGGAAGTAAGAAGGCGTGACCAACCATTCACTATAAATACCTTTCCAATAATCTATGAACATCGGTAAAATGAACCCACTCAGAAACTTAGAAGAAAATTTCTGAGATATACTTATTAAGAATTAATTCAAAATTCAGCCGAGTTAGGCCTCTTGGTATTCTAAAGTTATAATTTACTTCTAAAGCTCTGAGAAGTGGAAACGGAATCAGAAGTTCATCTTTTTGGTGATTCCCTATTCACTGCTTGCCAAAATGAGAACCTGATGAGAGTAAAGAAATGTAAAGAAGTATTTATTTTGCATTCTTGCCATATTCCCCGTATTTTAAAACAGCAAAAACCCAAGCTTATATAAATTAAAAGTAAAATTGTCATTCCCCAAAAAATGCTTAGGATCTATTTTAGCTGAACTATTAATTTATTATTAATAAATATTGTAAACATGTAATACGCGGGAAGAAAATAATCAATAACAATGAAAAACATTGGGGGACTGAAATAAAGGTCCTTGTTATCACATAAATCTGGGAGAAGGGTAATAGGTATAACTAAAGAAATTTGAGATGTAGATTAATACAGTTATCCCGCACGAAATAAAATCTGTCTAGTGTAAATGGAATACCTAATTTCGATCAAAGTTTAATAAAAAACTCACAAAGCATACTGCGTTATTAGAGTTTACCTTAATAAAAATATAGGGGACCCAGTTCTGCTTAAGATGTCTTCGCTAATCACAGCTGCCTATTCATGACTGTAAAGAGAAACTGATGAATCAACGTTGCATGGCCAACCATTCAATTAAATGGAACGGTAGATTTTCGTAGATAGATTTCCACATCCAGAAACCCACGGATCAAACCAGAGAAATTGAGAATTAAGACGTTAAATCAATTTAAGAAATAAAGACTTTAATATGTCACCTTCCGGCCTCCCATTTGTTCCGTCATTAGATGCATTTTAATGAGCATTTGCTTATTGTGAGTCCATCCTGTATGAGGAAATAAACACATTTGTTAACACTACAACACACATACCCGAAAAGGGATTCATAATTAATCAACCAGCCATCGGTTACTAAACACACTTTGACAGGTTGATTATATGGAAATGCAAATTAAATCAACAAATATATAAAAACGGAAAACAATTTTGCTGCAATAAACACCGCAAAGCCAGATTTAGATAATAAGAATCATATTTAACAGATGAAATCGTTAAACAAATCGTTAAAGGCAATTACCAAAGGGGAAGATAGTGCTATCAATGTTCGATGATTGCTTGATAGAACGCGAGTCTTAAGTTCTAACTTACTTATAAAAGTTAATAAGAGCATAACCGACACAGGTAGTGCTCAAGATCAGTGGCCGAGATACTGGCTCTCATCACCGGTATTAAATAGATTAAAGGCACATCCATAGTGATCAATTTAATTGTTGACATTCATCCTAATTCCAAACACCAGACGACAATATTCTTTGTAAATAAAGAGCGGAGGCCAGAGTCTTCACCTCCCCGTCGTCAGTCAACACTGGGCCTGAGCGATCACAAAAAACATGTCGGTTGTTGAAGATAACTATTATAGCTCTCATATGAAATGGTATTGTTGTCTTCTTATTTAAATTACTAATAAATAACAACTCCGAGGTCAGTTAGTAGGGATTTTCTAACGCTTATCTTGGATAGAGGCATGCATCATGTGGTAAAATCTCGAATTCTGTCACCCATTTATTAACCAGATTAAACCAATGTGGTTGGCCGTTTGGCTCGTTATATACATATATACGTCGATATGCATTGACCTCTGATTTTGCAAACGAACGTGTTAACCCTTGCATCACACGGAATATCTGAGGCACACGAACAAGCAAAACTAGTGTCTTATCGATTCTATCCGTAACTGTTCTATACTATCAGACACCCATAAATCACTGTGAAATTATAACCTAATTAAGCTAAATTTCCCATTTCGATACAATATATCATCATAGAAATGCGGTCAGAAGAGTACTATTAACATTACCGATTAAAAGTCAACAAGGAGGAGGATAACCACATGGCCAGCAATGTTACCATGTTGTTAGCCAGCCATGTGGCTCATCATCACCACCCACAAAGATGGTTGCTTTTAGAAAATAGATGAACATCAGTGTCTACAATAGTGCTAGTGGCATTATAGTGGCTACCTATTGCTTATGGCGTTTTTTTATTCCGGCTTTAACATTGGCGATTCAAAAGTACATTTGTGACACCATGACGCAAATTCTTACCTAAGCTGTCTCCACGCACGCGTGTTGATGTCTGTAAGACGCATTCGCCGACCAATCGTAATCTAAGCTGACGCACTTTGTATTTGTTTGACTTTTCTCTAAGACTATTTCATGATTACTCATTCTTCAGTGTTAAGCATGAAACTTCCATGTCTCAAAATTAAAAGCCGAAGCCTAAGGATATACTCTTATTAATCAACCACGAGGTGTAAAAGTCAAAGGGAGAAATGCCAAAAAACCAAATATTCCATATTTAAAATGGAAATCCAGGAGCTCAAGTTAGAGCATGTTTAAGCGTACATCAAACTCCTTGAACAAAAAAGTGAAAACTGAATATGGAAACCAAATCCAAAAATAAGTTTAAATAGAATCTGAAAAAGATGAAAGCGTTTAATAATCTTTCCGATGACTAATAATTATTCCTTTATCTAGATTAATCCATTTTGAACGAACCAGATGAATTACAATTGTTCGACATCTAAACTAGCTTCATTCGTATACATATTTTCCCAATTAAACCTAGTCGTGCATGCTAAAAGAGGAACTCCGTTACAACTTCCTACAGCAAAATCCTTCCTTAAGCATAAACAAGGCTTCAAACAAATTCTTCAGTCGGTAATTGCAAAAAGTTCAAAAGCATAGATTTCTTTCAACACCTGAAGGTCAAGGTTTAAAAATAAGGTTAAATAAGAACAAGTTAGCTTTTAACCTCACAGACTGCAGAAGATAAGCCGAATTCCCGTATTTTTTTTAAAAGAACACTATTAGTGCAGGTGTACTTTTAAGAAGCACTTTTTAAGCTGGATAATCAGCCTAAAAGCGCTAACACCACGCCAAGATTTTTTTAAGGCTTATTGTTATACGTGGCAAGTTTTAATCACGGAGTGTCATTCGAACAGGAGAAATAACGAAATGGTAAAATAATGGATGACATAGAAGGTTCGACATGACATCAAGAGCCTTACTTACTTGGATCCTAGAACCATTAAGTTGTCTACTTTCCCAGAAGGAGCGCAATTCACTTTTTTATACAGATACCTCAAAAGTAAATTTTCTTCATTTTATCTCTGGATTTCTGAATGAGTTCATGTACGCCATATTCAGAGCTTGTTGAGCAGATAAGTTAATTGAATGGTTGATCATACAACTTGAATTCAGTCGTATCTTCTTATAAGTAGATGCAACCGGGAAATCTATTTTTTGAATAACAGAACTCACTAAATTTCACCCAAGGTGAACTCTGATAAAGCTCTCCCTTTTGAAGGATCGATGCATTTGATAACAAGACGTCAGTCTTCAGTTTATGAAAAAAATTTCATTAGTATATTCGAAGTTGCCGAGGACAAGATTACAGAAGAAGAATTTTTATCATCAGCGCCCTCAAGTCAACTGATTGTATGACTGAACTAGCCGGGAAATTTGGTAGAAAATGTTAAAAGTTGGTGAATCATAATTACCGGAAACCTCACGATAGAATTAAGGAATCTATTTGGAACTAGATTTCGATAAACCTACCAACGGAAACATTTTTTGGAATCACCTAAAATCGCATCACGTTCCTAAAGTTACAGGATGGGCAATAAGTTAATGAACTGCATACCTAAACCATAGGAGAGCTGAAAGTAATAAGTGCAACTGTACTTGATTCTGCATTTTCCCATTTCCATTCCTTGATTCCCTTGTGTAAAGGGAAGGAAATTCTAGTCCTTTTTGAAATAAATTAAAAGATAAAATTAACAAAAGGAGGAAAATGAACTCAAGATCTGTGAATCAAGTAAAATAAATCTAAATAATGATATAATCGGCTTTTAAAATTAAACTTTTAGCATAATAAGAACTATTACCAAGACCCCATTCTATCATTCAACTTATTTTTAAGCATTAGCTTGCAAACACAATGCATACACGCCCTTACACTAGAACTAGCTATTTTATTGCATAGAATATACATAAGCTACCTATCCCAATGAAGATGCAGTAAATTAAGAAATCTTAATTATTTCCCCAAAATTTCATCTCGCAAACTCACGCGTTTATAAAAAATTGCACTGTTACAGGTTAGGAAAAAGATATAGTCTTGAGGAGTAATGGGAATGGAAGAATAAATGTAAAGACCAATAATGCTGTGTTCATCTCTGGCATAAACTAGAATTCAGTCATCTTATTAGCCCTAAAAGAAATAAATAATGCATTATCTGCCTAAAAATCGAACGGTTTGGATGCTTCGAAATCGGTTGCTTTACTTGACTTTGTATAAACCTGTGAATGGTAAATGATAATGAAAATCAGAAAATACACAATAGCACATGAATTAATCATTCAGACATTATATTTGCATTGAACTACTACGTGCAATGTTTTTAATATGCATAGTTAATGCCGCATGTATATTAAGGCGGATACATAGGTCAACTAATTTCCTCTAAAAATCTTGATCACTGGTATTAAAAGTTAATGCCACTTCCTGACATTTATTAAAATCTTATCTCCCATAATAAATAGGATTCTCGAGTATGAAATTTGTCTGCGAGTATGATGGATTCGGCAAAAAATAACGCCCAAATATCGCCGAACAAAAATCAAATGCGATAAAAAAAGGACGGTGAATGATGGTGGTATAGAGAGACTTAAAATTTATTTATGATTACAATTATCAATAATAATCATAGTTCAACCGCTATGTACAAAATTTGCATGATATTAACAAAAAAGACATACACCTTTCGAAAAAATATGAATTAATACGATATAGCTTTAAATCACAAAATTGAGATATTCTTCAGCCACTAATACGGAAAACACAAAGAAGCATCTGATTACATGGTATAGATACTACAGATTTTAAAATATGAAAAATAAATAGAAAAAAGCACGTAAATCGCTATGCATAGAAGTGAAATATATTTCAAAATTTCATCCATCCAACCCTTTGTTTGCATAATTCATATGGTACTGCTTGACGTCTTTCCTAGTGGACATCATATTTATCACGCAATCACATTTATTAAGTAAAATCATACTAATTTATTTTAAAAGAATAAACAGACATAAAATTATTGCAAAATATAAAAAGATCTCAAAAGCCGACAGGATCTATGCTTCTTCAGAACCGACCGTTATGTGATTCGAAATAAACAATAACTTCAAAATAACTTGGAAATATTTCAGTTAAATTAAAAAGATATGTTTTCCTATAGTCTCGCAACCGATTACACAAAAAGTCCGAAGACATACTACAAGTCAACGGGCACGTTGCTACTGACGAGTTTGAAGTAGGTTAGGCTAGCAACTTCGTTGACCATTCAGAACAACATGGAAGAAGAGTGACCCACTGAGAACCTTGAACCCCAAATACATTCAACCCGAAGTTCCTTTAATGCTTCTTGTTCATCACTTCTATGCATATAGATTCTTACGCTCATTAACTCTCCGTTACCGTATCTATAAGATATTACGTATTAAATATATTTCAGATCACGATTCCTACAGATTGAGCGGAAGAAAATGAAGAGAACAGGAGTAAATCCTACTATATTAACAGAGCAGACGCGCGTTTTATTATTTATGATAGACTCAGCAATAAGCCTCTCCCAAAACTATAATAAAATGTCAGAAATCGGAATAAGTTTATTGGGAAACTATCAAAATTCCAATAACTTATTACAGGGCTGCATTGAATACAAACTCAATGGATGGCAGGATAATTTTATCCGATAGTATAACGTTGACAACACATTAGTACTGCCTTGTGTTTATTACTGGACATTAATTGGATCACAAAAGTGCATACCATTCGATATTAATAGGACCCAGCATAAATGAACACGTGACTTCTTTCACGCCATTTTTATCCCATCGTATTTTATACTTGCATTAAACTATACTATTTGGAGGTAAGAAAAAGAACCTAGTTGTTCCACATAACAAGCCTTGCTAGGAATGTGACCTCCCGCCTCCACCACAAATATGTCAAGCGTTGACTATTGCCATAATTTGCAAATTGACTAGACTGGCTGTTGTAAAATTTGATCTTCGAATACATGTTGTACACTTTTACTTCTCGCATATAGCCTACTGTTCTATATTCTATGTTTCTCGTTATAATATTTCGATGCCCAAATTTCAGGATCTATCCCATATTTCCTGAGCGAATTTATTTTTGCGGCGTCCAGAGCCCAACTATCAGTAATGTCAATTTGGATGGTCGATCAATCATTCAGTTACATTTTCCCTGCCCAAAGGAGACTTCGCTAGTGAAAACGCTACCCTTCTATAATGTCTACAATAGAAGTTAGAAGAGCAACAGTTTAACCAGATTTTTCCATTCTTCTAACCTTTTATACCTAAGATGCACATTTTTGATGATGTTGTTCGAAAAGAACTCATTAACTTCAGAAAGTAAGAGGATGATACACTATAAAAAAGTTTAAACAGGAATCAGAGATAATGCTTTATATTGTAGAGAAAATAGAGAGATGCGTCTGCACAATCACTATCCTTTATATTAATTAATTTTGATCAAGATGTATGAATGACCTATCTCCTCATTTTAAACATCATTCGAAAATTGTTAACAATTATAATACTCTCGAAGAAAATACTAATGAAAAGGTACATAGAAGCAAAGATGACATTTTTACCACTTTTTGATCCACCCGAAGAATCCAAACACATTGAATCTCCAAATACTGCGACCCTCCCCGCAGAATTCTGAGGCCCAGAGTCATTAGTCCAAAGACCAAGAACAGGTACTACTGGGTCCATTTCTGTAGGAACTGATCGCAATTTCGAGAAGAGGGTCTTCTGCTTTTTGTCGAACGAGCGCGACACCTTCTTACTCAAACTTCTAGATCGATCGATAACCTGCTGACCGAGGTCAACAAGATGATGAGGTAGGACGAAAGAGCGACCTAGGGTTGCTGGCATGGCAGTTAAGTGACTTCCAGAAGGATACGTTGCTACAAGCGAAAGAAAAGCCCTAAATATTGCTGGATAAATATCAATGTACCACAAATGAATATATCTGTATGAAGATTGAAAGAAATACACTTTTATATAGGATAATGTAGGATAAAGATCCCAAAATATAACAGAGACGCTACCGAAAGAGCCCAACTTAATATTCCCTTACTTATGAACTTAATATGACTTTACATACAATTAAAATACAAAAGAGCTTAGAACGTACCTTTAAGTGTTCCCACTTTGATTTCACCACTAAAAATTCGATCCCTAAAAAATTAATAAAACGATATTACTTCTATCAGGGAATTCGATACTTAAATTAGCAAAGCATACCCTAATTGAATACCAAGAGGGGAGAGAAGTTTGTTGAGAGCGGGTATATTGGAACCTCCGGTAATTGGCATCCATAGCCGTCTGTCATAACGAAAATAGAATGACTTTACTTAATAACCTTAGCTTTCTCATCACTGCTATGTCAATTGCTGAATACGGGTAAGATCATCTTGTCTTCACAACCAATGGAAGAAAAAAAACGAACTGAAGAGGCAACACCGACTGTCATTGTTAAAAACTGGTCAAAAAGGCACTGAGCGTCCTGGATAAGAACTTGCTACAAACCAATAAACGATTCATGAATTTTGGACCGTGAGTTACCCATTTAGCAAATATTATACAACCCGAATCGAAAAATCAAATAAGTAAGACTCCTTGATTACCTTGACGTGGTCCTCAGCACCTGTTTGATCTCCTTCCCATTATCATTAATTGGACTTATTGCTAACTGATTTCAGTTGATTCACACAATTATAAAAATTTGAAATTTTGTATTCTTGTGGGTAATATTAATAAAGGTGTTATAAATAAAGACAGAACACATAAAAATATTTAATTCATCAGTATATTAATTTTCATTAAAATTCTTCCAAAATTTAGGTTAATTAGAATTAAACTACTGAGAAGCGAAATAACAATAACTCACAAAAGACACAACTAAACCGGATTCACCACTAAAGTGAAAATTGTTGTACAAAAAATGGTATCTAGCCCTGGATTTTGGAGTTGACATGGTTGAAAAAAATCTTTTTTCCACGAGTTCTTTTCTTTTTCATGTTTACCAAAGCGTGGCTCCTGTCAGGGTCCTTTTAATTAAAACAATATTTTGCACTTCCTGAGAATCGTTGGCCCACTGAAGAAAAGACGACGATAAAAAGGAAATTATAACGAATAAAAATTCCAAAATTTCTCATCTAGAAATTGAATCGAAAGATACAAATAAAAAATAAGCAAGTACCTATTTATATAATATGCATATATCATCGGACAATTTAATAGCCCGAATACAACAGATTACACTTTTAATGAACGTTAATGAGCTTCTATATGTAAGATCATCCTGTTTTCTAGTCCTTTGAGAAAAAAATAAATCCAAATGATAATTAAGCAACCAACTAGTCAATAAACACTGGAAACCTTATCAAGAATTTGCTCAGGAATCAAGAGAATGAATTATGAACTATGAATTTTGGGACTTGAAGCAGAGAACTGGCCAGTTGGGTGAATATTATACGGGGGGAATCCAAAAATTCAATCTAGTAGAACTTTGGCATTATCAAGAGCTTTTCGATCCTTCTCAACTTCATTGTTAACCAATTTTTAGCTCCTTTCTCATGATGAAAATTGCAATTTTGCTCTGGCATAATATCTTAAATTAAGAGAAACAGAGAGCGAAAAAATATTTTTTTCAACAAAACAGAGCTATCTCTTATTAAAATATCATTTAATTTTAGATTAAAATCCTATTTATAATGAGCTAATATTTACCCAAAATTCTTATTCTCATCCACACATACATGAAGCTAGATACCAGTACTGCATACGAAACGCAAATATCCCACATGTAATTAGTAGAAAAAACTGCAACAAATTTCCACCCATTAACGTTGCTTTCAGAATGAAACATCCTCGCAGTCTACCAGTTAGTTTGTGGACATTTTGTAAAATAAGCGTCTATAAATATAGGCAGACGAAATAAGTCTTACGGAGTTTTGAAAAACAGGTAAGTAGCTAAATATGACATCTTTAACACTTTTTCTCTTAAGATGTAGAAGATAGTGTCCCTCAAAGGAATTAAATGCCTATACTGCAATAACTAAAACCACACGCTTCGGTTGCTCCTTAATAATTAATCGTCAGCAATCAATTAAGATGGAGATTTATAGTGTTCAGTATCTTTAAAATGGTCAATGAAAGGATTCAAATTTGAGGAATTCAATATTGTAACAAAGGTTTACCTTGATATCAAGCATGGGTCTATTCCTATTGCTATTAAGACCTATGGATGGTGTAGAAAGGAAACAACCCATCACCCTTATCGATTTATTGGCGCACACCGTTGATGACGGATTGACAGTTATTTGGAACTCGTATTACATAGATGTTTTGTTTGATTAATAAAACAGATATGGCTAGACTACAGTTGACTCAGGCTCGGAGAGAAGGCAGATACTCCAAGGTCGGTTTATTAACTTATTAACAACATTATTTATAGGGGAATATAATTAATGGCTGCTCCGAGGAGGTGAGCATTTATCTAAACTAACTGTCCAGGTACTCGAGCCAGCGGGCACCTACGTATAGACCTGACAGAGGCCACCCAGTGTGTATTGGTAATCTTTCAAAGGTACTCCGTGGCTTTATGCTGATGGTTCCTTATCACTTGGATTAACTGCATTCCGTCTTAACCTTCTCTCCATAATCTGAGTCAACTGTGATCTAATGACATCTAATGGGCAGATATATCATAGTAGCAGAAAACTATTCCTGCTAGTATTGTAGGCACATAGAAGAGGCCTACTTTACAAAAGTGAGTAACTGAACGGTTACAAAATTTACATTTTCCAGAATCATTTATATTTACAAATACTGCTACCCCAGATGCTAAATGTACACTTAACTGTCATAATTCGGACTGGATTAGTTCAGAATGGTTCCCTGCTAGATAGCCAGGTATTTGTTTTATGAGAAATGTTTTAGCCCTCTGTTAGTTGGATGGATTGCTGTAATTAAAAAAGTTAACATTTTTCCATCAACAATCCACATTCCAATCAATTTCTTAAGGTAATAAAGTTCTGATAAGTACCAGCTTGACAATAATTCATTAAATTAAAATTATCTCTCTTATGAAATTATTTTTAAAATAAACTAGAAACGTTTCAAATACCGCATAAAGGAATATCACGCGTTCTTGATCTTAAAATAAGGTCTGGAAATAGCAATCTAAATTATGGACAGATAAGAAAATGGAATGTCATGCAATAAGTTTCCATACTATAATTGGTAAATTTCTCATTACCAGTACCAAGCTGATCTTGAAATCAAAATAAACAGACGTTACTTATTATTAGAATCGTAGAATTTGAGCGTCGAAAGGACTGATGTGTTGTACCAACCACCAAAAACAAGAAGAGATAGTCCTTTCTCCTTGACATCCTTTTCTAGTTTGAAAACCTCTGCTGGCCAGAATTCTTCCTCTGGATCCACGATCATAAGTGTTCCTGAAATTATACATTTAATAATAACAATATCAAAATAGAAAAATTTATTGCGACAGCATGACCAAAAATCAAAATTAATCAACATTTCAATGAGCTCCAAATATTGCAGACATTAATCATCTCAGGAACTTACGGTTCAAAGATGGAAAATCGAAATTTAGACATGAAGCAATAAACTATCCCTGATGAAGGCGAAATTAAAATGCCATAGGATTATTGTTCCACCTTATTTCTACTCCATCCCCTTCTCCTTCACTTCTTATTATAGCACTATACTGTATTGATCAGATATACTGCAATTGCATTTTCCTCTATCAGAGGTTCAAACAAATTTTTTCCTTACCTTTTTCAAATTGAACAATTCGTCTCATGGAACTGTGTTTGACATTACACAAATTTATAGACTAGATCAACTTCAGAAAAGTGAAAATTCGTGCACATTAAGTATCTAATAGTTGGATTTTTGCGTTAAATCTAACGAAGCCGTTATTTGAAAAATAGTGGATCGATTAATTCAAGTAATTTTACCATATTTCGAGGCGTCGAAGCAGGTGAAAGGTTGTTGAAGAACCTCAAGGAAGTAGCCTGCTTGACGCAAATTTTCGTAGAGGTCACGAAAATTGGTGTGAATATGGTCTCCCAACCTAAATAAAAAATGTAATTACTGAAACATTACAAATTCATAAAACCTATACTGTGTAAATTCACATTGAAGCAAAATTAGTTCCAGATTAGCTCCACTTTTAATGTCATTGACTGTAAATCCAAATAGATATTTCTCAGAGTGACAAATTTCAACTGATTACAAAAGTATGAAACTAGGAGATATGAATTCAAGAACCAAATGGTATTATAAAACTCTACCTAAAGAATTGACTTATTATAGAATAAATGAATGAATTCCCAGAATTTTCCCGAGGAACTCAATAAAGTTGAGTATTTAAATTTTGTTAATATAATCTAGAAAACAACAACAAAATCTGATCCACTTTATTAGTATTCATCCCTGAATTTTCAAGAAGGACAATGAACATCGATACTTGGCTATAGCAACGCAAGATTTGAAGCAATCATCTACATAATTTTGAATAGAGGAACAATATCTAATGCTCTAAACTTATTTCAAGTATTTTTTTGAAGTAGATCGAAAGGTCTTAGAAAATTCAAAAAGATTATTCCTTAAAGGAGACGTTATCCCCAGACAATTCTCTCCAAAAAGTTCAAAATTCATTTGTCTAGAAATGCGCATGTCTAAATCGGGATCGTTTTCGCGTAAGTATCAATGGAATTCGTACTTAAGAAATAGTATAAAAAATGAGAAATAAATAAAAATGAGCATAATTCCGAAGATGTAGGCATTTGTCTGTATGCAGGCCCCTAGAGCGACTATAGAATTTTTGGTTTACTGTTATTATGTAAAATATTAAAAAGCATTATTCAGAAAGGATTTTTCGTGCATTTTTTTTCCCCAATTATTAAAGTAATATTTAAACAGATTTCAACACAGATTCATGATCCTCGCTTTTCTTTCAAAACTGGAAGCCTCTAAGAGGAGAGATTATTTAATGAAGCTTTGTATCCCTTAACTAAGCTA
Organism: Hymenolepis diminuta; assembly: GCA_900708905.1. NCBI lineage: Eukaryota > Metazoa > Platyhelminthes > Cestoda > Cyclophyllidea > Hymenolepididae > Hymenolepis > Hymenolepis diminuta. The sequence goes on along the minus strand of CAADRB010000067.1, from coordinate 552,211 downwards.
AAAATTGAGTTTTTTTATCTTTCCCCACATATTTCACGAAATAAATTTCAAAATTCCACTAGTTGATACTTAAATGTCATTGTAGTCTAGAAGATTTCGCTCCATTCATAGTGGCATCTCTATTAAATAGCTTTATCTACCCATTACCACAAATGGCAATTAAATGCAAAAGACCCAGATGACAGCTGGGAGAAAATATCATGTCTAGGTCACGTCGTCTTATGTTGTATCAAGTTAAAATTGGGGAAGATTTTGTAACTCCTCAGTTGCACATTTTTGTACAGTATGACCCTTCTATGCTGCTGTAATGCTAGGATGTCTAGTCTCTGCTGCTAAGATGTAGCCGCCAACAGGATATCACTAGACTACAGTTCAACGAGAGGGCTAAGAGAATGCAGTTAATCTAAAACATTTTATTAATCAAAGGTATTATACAGGAATGTGAGTTATCGTCATGATGTTTGTGTTGAGACACCAAAACATGACCGAACTGATAATGATTTTAGGCCCAAATGACTGTCAAGACGACAGGAGCGATGTGAACCAGCATATCGATAAGGGTGATAGCAACCTTGAGACAACCTGCGGGAGCTGATTATCTTCAGCCAAAAAGCAGTCATGACTTTTGTTTTGTTGAACTACCATCAGAAGAAAAATTATAGTTAGGCCAAGACAACAGATTATTAAATCCATGATCTAAGTGGTCTTGTCTGGTAGACTGACTGAATGTGGCTAAAACCATACTTATTCTATATTGATAATGGCATTTCTCTTTCAACCTAACTGGAATATAGGAAAAGACTGTAAACCACCGCATTTTTCTAAAGAGCAAACAGGTCGACATAACTATACCACTTCATCTACCTTTTTTGAGCTAAATAAAGTACGAAGGTTGTAAAAATAGAGTGAGCAATAGACAAAAAGAAAAATGGACTAGAAATGCACTTTGCAATAACACTATTAACTTTCCGTAACAAAAGAGAAGTCTAGCAATCCCAATGATAAAATTCTCAGACCCATGTTAGAAAGAATACACCATTGGGAACCAGACCCCTAACACCTGACTTTGCGGACGAGCACATTAACAAAGACAGTTCATCGCTGATCATTTAAAATTATATTAACTTAAGAAACTTCCATAGTTTTAGAGACGATAGTTATTCGAGTAAAAATTTTAAACGGAGACGACTTCTCCAACTTATACGAAATTTCCTTTGTCTTTCGGGCATTGTTAGAGTTTATTTTCCTTCTCTTCTCGCTCAAGATTCTCATAAGAGAGAAAATTTTCCAAAGCAATAGATTCCGCCAATTTTTCAGTGATATTTCTTTATTTTCTGCAGCTTTTCATTTTTCTTGAGAGAGCAGAAATCATTTCGTACTTTCATTTTCAGCGCAGAAGCGAAATATGCAATAAAAATTAATCTTAATAAAAGACAAAAACATACATTTTTACAAACTAAAATATGACGCAAAATGTGAAGGAAACAAGTAATCAATTTCTCAAATTAAGAATCTTAAAAATAATTTCATAAAATGATTGAAAACATCTCAGTGACGAATAATCATTCCTAACTATCTGAAAATAATCATTTATCGGGACGACGTAACTAACCGCTCAATTTAAACAACAAATTAACACTACTTATATACTTTACATGTTTATAATTCCGAATAATTGAATTTCTTACATCATTATCAACTAATAAGTAGTGAAACTTTAGGGACTGAGAAGTCGCCAAATTGGAACCAATACACGATTACATTATTACAGGCATAACTCCAATCAAGCAACATTAAAATTGAAAGAAAACACAGATGAAAACAACGTTTATTTTAAATGGGATGTTTTTAGGAAACGGGGTGCCTAATATCATGGCAGCTATTTATGAATAATCAACTCACTTCTAAAATCCAGGTTGGAAATATCACATTTGACTGAAAAAAGCAAATAATTCAGGCATCCAAAGTTGGGTGACTTAAAAATTCTTCGGCAATGTATTCGTTCAGCCCTCTTTATGATACAAACAACAGAATTTATAATATACCGTTCATCAAAGAGGACTCTTTCGGTAATATGGGGAGAACAGGCACACTTAAGTACTAAATTTCAAGATCCATTAAGAAAGCATTTACCAACACCCGTTTTAGGCAATGGGGTGGCGCCATTACGGCGCTTCCCTGATGGGAAACTGGAATTTAAATAATTTTTATCTAAGAAAAATTAAGCTCACAATTTATTGTTATTTATTCATAAAGTTTGTATATTTTTTATCATGTATTAAATTGCAAGGTCGTTGCCTTGCAGAATTTTAGGGTAAAGTCCTGGAATTTGAGGGTATTTTGGAGACTGATTAAGTTATGACACCTCTGGTAAACAAACTCAATCAGTGCAGTTGCTCATTTCCATCATTGAACGTGCACAGATGAGAGTAGAACCAATGACCTTTGTACCAATATTAAAATGCCCAATCAATATTCTGTTGCATGAACAGAATGTCAAACCTTCACCATCTTCGTATCTCTCACATGTTTCTTTTGCAAATTGAAAACACTCGTTTTAAAAGGGGGGAAATAGATAAAGAATTTAAAAATTCGACATTTTCACAACACAGCAGCCATTTTTAGGAAAGATGTTTTATAAGTGCCACAAGTGAGCATATTAGCAAACAGCATATAATCTTAAAGTGTTAACTGGAAACAAGTATGTAAAAACACACACACACAACACTCGCAATTTATTTATGTGTATGAGAGCGGAGAAGGAGAAGATAGTCGGGCAACATTCAGCCCAACCATTTCAGTACCGAACTAATTCTCCGACACTGGAAGAGAAAAATGCTACATCGATGAGCATTTATTTATACATGGAATATTACGTTTCATTGTCGTTTCACCACACTGCATACAGATGTCTAACTCATAGTGATTCAAAGCAAACTGATTTCAATATTCCATTGAAACTGATATCTTCTGCAGATTAAAAGAGCCTCAAACATTGCACTATTCACTTTCCAAGTTGTAAAATAAGCTTTGTTTTATCACGATGTGCATTCTAAACATTTCATCAAATAAACACAGACACATAACATCCTACAAGTGCACATTTTCTAGTCTTGGTTTTATTCTTTGCCTTGAAATTCTTCAACATCACTGCTGAATATTTTACATGTCACCGTGCTCCAACTCTTATTTTATTATTATGAAACTACTCAAATATTGCATATAAAAGGAATTTTGAACGAAATGAGTACTTTCAAATGAGACGATTAACTTAACGCAGTAGTAGCTGATATGAATTTAAAAGAAACCTGTATGCTCTGTTCCTATTTTCGATGTTTATTTCAAGACCCTACATTCTGTTGTACGTCTATAAATCTCCCATTGTCATTGTAAGCTACCAAGCACGTTGTAACAGAGGAATTGGAAGTAGGCCAACCAAGTAACCTCGCCAGTTAGTACGGAACAATGTGCACGCCCGAGGACTACCATGGGCACGGGGTGAGCTCTAGATAAACTCAAACAAAATACCATGCTGATTTAGACGGAAGTAGCAATTGCAGCAAGAAGGTCAATTCCCTCAACTATGTATCTTTCTTTGATAGACATTCATGACAAATACCAAGCATTCTAAAACTTGAAAAGAGGAAACAACTCTTATAAGAAGGTCGCATTTACCACTTTCGACTAGAATGAACAAAAGCATATCGAGCATGCACCGACGAGCATGGACCCCATGATCTTCGACCGCTGTATTTTCAACTTTACTGATAAGAAATACATACTTTGTGAAGTATAACAATTACGTTATAAGATTAATGTACTCTGAATTCGTATTAATGAGGAAAAAAATTCCACGTTGTCGATAAGCTGGGACATCTGCCGTCTGCGTCCGTCGTCAGCGTATTAGGAAAGTGGAGAAAATACACCCACACTGAATCACTGTTTTGAGATTTATGTTAGTTCGAAGGTAAGGGAAATTGTTTTGCAATAGACAAAACAAGTAAAAGTCCGCGAATAAGGAGTTTTAAAATATGGTACAGTAATTAAGCTACTAGCATTAAGGTAACTAAGCGTACTCAACGTCCATCAGCAAGGGTAATCCAAGAATGTACTCATAAGATAATCATCATCCTAGTGGCGCTACCATTCTATCTTTAAACTTGCTCTATCTCAAGTGCTATCAAATGAATTCGAACGGTTTTATAAAATGCAGGATTACGATATTATAAACGAATTCACTTATTTACCCATGAAAACTAACACCCAGTAAAGGTTTCCGAATCTTCTTCATAGCAAAGCTCCCATCAAACTAAATGGCGTCAAATGCTCTCAAGCACCAATCGCATTTTGAATTACGTAGAGATCTTTGATCTTAAAACCTAAATCTTCACTTTCACTTCCTCACGTTAGATATTTTATTGAACGCACCGTTAACTCTTCGGTAGCCTGAATAATACAAATTTAGAGCCCATTTCATATTTTGAATATCTGTCAATAAAAACCGATAAATGCACAGAATGACCATAATAAAAAGATTTTCAGCGAAAAATATCTACGTGAAAACGTTCAAGGATCAATTTCAAATATCAAGGAATAACTACACTTGAAAAAATATTTAAATAAACTTCAGTTATTTAATATAACTGTGATCACAAGACCAGCATTTTGAACGCATCAACTTTTTTCTAAATTTAAAATAGCATATAATTTACCATTAATATAAAGCTTATTGAAAGCAAATTTTCACTACCATTAACTAAACAAAAAGCAATGACATTCAGATCATGACGTCTTCCTATCTGGATTCTCGAGGTAGAAAAGCAATGGCTCAGTCTCTCTCTATTTGTCTACTTACACAATTGCAACATGTCAGAATATATCAATATGTGATTCGGTCAAAATGTTTTCCGAGTCTTTAGGTTTGTACTCCATATGCTACATAACTGGCATAGGCATATCAGAAAGAAATTAAATGAGAATGCGTTGTGGATAACAAAACTCACCAGTCTAGAGGAGAAGTGATCTTAGTCAAATCATCAGTGGGAACATAGGCAGCAGGATAACGGATATTGTGAAAGGCATCCCATAGTATCCGTTTCCTAGACATTTAAAAATATTGCCTTAAATAACAATCAAACTCGCCGATAATGCAGTAAAATTGATAACAACGACTTAATAGACTATATAACTGATGATTGAAATATAAATGATAAGTGACTTACTCTCGTTTAGGAGTTGGAATAATCTGAACCCGAATTGGTAGTTTTAATTCCGTTGAAAGGGTTGTCTGGGACATCTAAAACAAAAAATAAGTAATTAATAGTTACTGTAAACTATACAGCAGAATTGTTAAAAAATTCGGTCTTAGCAAACATACGTTGCACTGTTGTCTCAGATATATCTTTAAACTCATCAGATTTTAACTATTAATTTAGTGTCATTAAAAACGAGTAAACATTATTGTTGAAGTTGTCACGAATGTAATTTCATTTCTTTAAATCTCGAAGAACTTGAAGAACTGTTCTTTCCCTAACAGTTATCAAACAGCTACCACAACTTTTTGACGTAAAGAAAGCGAGGAGAAAGTAATTCTGAGGGAAAATTTCCCTACAGAGTTCAGCAAGTTGAAAATTTGTCATTCTTTTCCCCAATGGAGAACTCTCCGAGGAAAAATGACTCTAAATTAGCCAAAGATTTGTCAAAAGGTTATGTGTTCCAATCAAACATAATCAGGAGTTTCCACTTTAACTGAAATGTAATCTCTCTAAGAAATTGCCCGCGCTAATATGGTTCCAGATTTCAGGATGCAAGAGACCTCGACAAATAACTATTTTCCACGGAATGAAGTCAGCATACTTAAGTACTAATAAGTTGCACTTACCAGATCATCGGATTCAACTTTGAGGCTGATCCAACCTTCAGCTACTCCACTGAATGCAGCAGCTTCAGAAGTATTAAGAACTGATATGTACAATGAGAGGTGACCCGTCCATGGCCAGAGACTGGATGAATAGGTTACACCGATATCGAGATAGGAACCTCCACCACCTTTGTTAAGAATAGGATGAAAAACGGGCTGATCCGCAACCCGACCATGGACTCCCATTGAATTGATTATCGTCACCTTTAATAAAGAGGTAATAAAATTTTTACTGATACGTTAGATTAAGGCGCAACAAAAGGAACAATATATATTTTCTTCTGTGCATTTTAGGGAATACAATCAAATAATACAGAGGAAATCAGAACCGAATATTTTGATAAACGAACATAACCTAATTAAAAAATTAATATTTCATCACTATATCATCTGCGATGTTACTGCAGAAAATTGTACATCCCATTTCAACGATCAGTCAACGACTTTTGTTGACAAAGCACAAGCATATTTTTCTCCCGTTATCCCGTGATACGAAAAATCTGACAAAGTTCAACTTTTCTTACAGAATACAGAAAAAAATCACTTGTCATCATGTCGTATACATGGTGAATTTGGCAAATCTTTGGAAATCAATGGCTTTTCTCTACCCTACATTAGTACCTCTTAAGCCTAGCTAGAGACCATTCGAATTTTAAGTCGGATATGAAAAATAGCTGAAATGTTGGAGTTACGTTCAAACTAGATTACTGAAAAACACCTTTTTGAATTACAGTGAATTTTAAGTGAAGGTAAGCGAATTTTAAATCCTGATAGATGGCCACTGGAATAAAGCGACATTTAAAATGACAAATGAATTGAAGTGGCATAAAAACAATCAATTGAACAGGAGCCTTGATCATTTAGACAACGTTGTAAATTATACCTACTGAGTAAAATATGAAAAAAAGTCAAATCCAAAACTCGTGCAAATAAAATAACTTTGTTTCTGAAATGTTGAACTCTGCTTATTTTTTAATAGAGTTAATCAAAACGACTATATTAAGAAGAAATATCTTCATTTGTGCAGCTTTTGCTGATAGAACAAATTCCAGTCTCTAGTATAAAGTGTGAAAGATTGAAAGTTACAATTACTGCGCTTGAAAGAACATGCGGTATGGCTAACAAGAATAAATAATCTTTCTTTTAACCACCTTCAACGGAATAAAAGGATTGCTTTAATTATTGCCGAAAAGTAAAACATGAGGAAAATTGCCTGTTTTGACTGCTGGGATCAAGCCGAAACTGAAAGGAATGCGCATCAGTATTTAAAATAAAAAGGTAGGAAAAGGATGATCTAGAAAAGTAATGATAGTTAAATCTTCGATGTAAAAGTACATTTTATACGTAAGAAGTAGTATACACATTAGATGGCATGAACAACAAAGAAGGATCCCAAAACGCATCCAAATTGAAAAAAATTTTAACGTCCTGGTTTTATTAGCTGCTCCTTTTAGACTCCGCATTCTTTGCCTTTTATTGGCCTTTTTTTAATGCTCCATTTATTAGGGTAATTAGATTATATTACAAATTAAACAACCTTGGAATTTGTCGAGGGCAACATTAATAACCTACAGTAAATTATTCCCAATGAAGCTATTTATCAGATCGGAAACAACTAGAACTGTTCATTACAAGGAATAAAATTTGCTTTCATTGCTTATAATTACTTGAAAAATAGGATTCAAGCAGATATAACCTGAAACTGCGGTGTTAGATAAAACTTCGTTCCCCAGAAATAAGACAAAAAAGAAACTTTCCCGTAAAATACTGGAGAGCTATAAGAATTTTATTGAAAGAGCGAGCGAAAATAATATAATAAAAATTTAAGCGTATGAGACAACTTCTCGTAAGTTTATTTTTCCCAAACTCCATCAAATTAACTATATTAAAAACAAACAAAGACGATTTTCATTTGCAGCCGTTTTCACCGATTAGACTAAACGCGTTCGTGGAATAATAACCAAATTCTATTCCCTTATCAAAAAAGTCAAGTGTGGAGCCAGAGAAGTGGAAAAGTGAAAAGCTCTAATTAATATCTCTAAATAGAGGGAACCTTCAGACTGTGTCCAGGAGAGAATGAATGATCTTCATCATTTAAACACTTTCGATGGCCGCTAAATTAGAAGGCCTAATTTGCAAAGATGGAGAAGAGTAATATTTGAATTATTGCGTTAAAAGGGGACAGTTGAAGAGATGGGGCGGCTTAACTTCTAGGACTAAGCCGAAAGTGAAAGGAATCTGCATCCACACAAACACTGAGAATTTATAATTTTTAAAACATAAGAGTGAATGAGTGAACAAGGTCTAGAAATTGACGAAACAGTTGGTAAAAACATTTATAATGAAAAGATATTCGATATATGAAGAAATGTATGTGTAATGAGTACTTGAATCACTTATGCAAATATGCAAATAACAAAAAGGGCAAAAGAATGTGCTGCTTAATACAAGGCGTCTGTAATTTCTTAAACTGCTAGAGATTTCTGGCATGGCGTTTCGAGCGCTAGTTCTTGATATTCTATATATCAATTTGAGTAGGCAGTGATCTATCACCGTCTAAGCAATCGAGCAACTAGACACTTTCTTAAATATTGACCATCTAGATACATTGATAAGGTGTTACTTCTCAAGCTCCATGTAGTTGGAAGAAACAGTCGTAATTTTAGTCGTAATGGATATTCAGTTAAATTCAACTCAATATTTAAGCAGTATTTAAAATAAAAACTAGAGACTGACCTTCAGTTTATTGCCATTAAAAAATATAGGAGGAAATATTTAAGGTTGAAGACTGAAAATCGAGAAAATTTAAGGCTAGGAAGAGGCTTACGAAATCGATAAAAAAAAGGACTCTGAGGTATAGTAAAAAATAATGGTCAGGCACTGTAACAGGTTTATAATGATTTTATCCAAGTGTTGACAATATACATTAGAATGGTACAAAATAAATGCAGAATGATAAAGAACGGCTTTGACCGTTATTCTCAGAACAACGCTAGCGAAAATGCTTAACGCATTACATTTTAAAACTGTTATTTCAGAAGACCGTAATGCTTCATCTAAAAGCTCAAAATAAACCAATACCTAATACATATGGAAGCTATTTAAATAAACTGATCAGTTACATTTACGCCATTTTAAGAAAGCAAATTCTGGAATATCAATTCAAACTTAATCAAGCTAATTTAATTAAGTTACAATGTAACACAAACTAACATGGCAATAGATCGAATTTTAATGATATGGATTTCAGACCCCGAAAAAAAGAATTCTTCAGAAAAATTTAAATTCATTCTATGATTTATTATGATTATAATGAACTCGTTGATGAAAATGAATGCCTTTTTTCGTTTTACTATTACAATTATTCAACCATGCATTAAAAAATCTTGTTTACAAATAAACTACTACTGCAAATAAATAAATAGAGGCTATTTTAAGCTGATTTCTTACATTAACGATGACAGGAATACCGGTGGCATAAAGAGGTTGACTGCAATATGGCCAAAAGTGCGGACAGACTGTGAAATCCAGATAGCTCGGCCATAAACTCGCCTGAGGCTTTAATCGACGCATTATCTGTTGGAAGAAAACAAACGTAAAGTAGATAGATGTTCATTAAATATTTCATTAAAGTGCGAAAGAGATGGAGCAAAATGAAAGAAAAGGTCCATTTTAAAGTTCCATGCAAAATTTAGCAGTTCAACTCCTAAGCAATATAGGTGATGAAAAATAAAGTTGAAATAATCATGAATAGCGTTTTTGGCAACTTCCAAGCAATTAGGCTATATACGAAAGTTAATTCATATATTGTGATCACTAATAGGACAAACGCCAACACTGACTCCTTTAATACTAGAAACAGAGAGGAAAATTTACAAGATTTATAATAAGCTTACATCGATGGAGTTTTTGAGGTTTAGTAGACCGGCACCCTGTTCAAATATTGGAAATTTCTTTCCATGAGTATTTGTTAAAGGCACGGCTCCACCAATCACTGCTTGCTTCAAACTTGCAGGATTTATTGGCGGCCGATCATTAGGTTTCTCTGACAGTGCAGCACTACAGAAGAATATGAAGCAGTTTGAGAAACAACACCAAAAAAGATGAAAACCATATCATTCCAGATCAACATGCCTGATGAGCAGTGCGACAAATCCAGTTACAATAGGCGAAGCAGCACTCGTTCCGGAAAGAGTCTTACAACCTCCATCCAAATTAGAGCTAACAATACCATTTGCCCATCCAACTACGTCAGGCTTGAAGTGTCCATAGCCATCTTGCATCTCCTATTTAATTAAGGACAAATTGATGAAACACTTAACCTACTTAATTATAATAAGTAGGTGTATTATACGCCATACCATGGCTGTGACACCGCGAGAAGAAAAAGTAGAAACATCACCATTAGCGTCAACACCACCAACCCCCAAAACGTCAGCCATATCTGCAGGATTATTTAGCGTACCATAGACAGGTCCATCGTTGCCAATCGCCGAAACAAGTAGAATACCATTCGCTGAAAGTTCATTCACCTTTTCAACGAAAGGCTGATCCATGAAATCAGGTCCCCCGTTAGAGAGATTGATAACATGAAGGCGTTTAATGATGGCGTAATTAAAAGCATCAAGGAACCACGAAGTCATTGAGAGTTGAGTGTCTGTGAAGACACGGAAAATGTGAAGTTCGGCCTGAGGAGCTAATCCAGGTACCGGACATGTTAAATCATCCGGATGGGCGTCTGCATCGGGCGCAGCAGCAATGAGACCTGTTACGAAGGTTCCATGGCCATGACCGTCTACTGCTGCGTGATTGTTATCCTTTGACAACGAAGGTGAAAGTACTTTGAAATACTTAATTCAAAGATATATATTCTGTTCTCTAAAATTTCTGATATTTTATTAATGAGAACAAAATAAAAAGCCACATGTTAATAAATTGAACCATATTCAGTCTCGCCAAATCCAAGACTGCCATAGCCAGCAGATGTTTATCAAAACTTGACGATTAGAAATGATTGACTGGCGATAAGATCTCCACTACAGTGTTCGCAGATGGTCACCCTGTGTGTTTGCGTGTTTGCACATAGATACCTAAACAGATGCCGATCATCACGCTAAGACACCGACCAGATATGACTGACATCTAACAAAGAAATGTTTTGTATATAAACCTAATTTACTAATTAATATATTGGGACGGCTTGCCTACTACCTCCGAACTGATTTGACGACACGAGTGACTTGACTTATCCCATCTATTTGATCGATGTGGCCCCGATAGACCTCAACATTATAACAATTCCATTCGGTAACTATTTTTAATCTGACAAGCCAAAACACCTTCAGCTGTTGAAATAACCACTTCATGTTGGTAAAAGTTTGACTATTGAAATTATGACCGATAAAACCCAATGATAAATTGAAAATTTTTCCTCTACAAACATACCCAGACATTTAAATGTTCAAAAATATGTTTAGTTTTCTACAAATTATGCAAAGATAGTGATAGATCAACGCAGAAACACAATATAAAAAATGAGGTGTTCAAAACTTTTGCAGTATGTAATTCCTTTAATCAGTATAAAGGTCACTTTGATTAAGGGTAAATTACTCTATTCTATCTGAAAAAGCAGATTCCGTTTATCTTGAGAGAGCATATTTGGAAAATAAAACACTTTGGTTAAACAGAGAAAACGTATATTGAGGCAAACAAATGTAAATCAGTAGTCGTTAATTCACATCTTAAGAAATTCTCCGGGTAGACAACTATACATCAACTGTCAATTTTAATGTAGAGACCATAGATGGAACATGGGTGACAAAATTCGACGAATACACACCAATATACGTTTCTTAACCTTGTAGTCAATAAAGCTTGGTCTCGCAGTTGTGAGCCCACTGCCTTACCTATGTAAATGGATTGGCTTGTTTCTTCAATCTACAGAAATTAAAGGGCGTTTTAAATAAAATAGAGAATAGTCTTCTGAATCTAACTAGACGACTTTAGCATTTAGCGAATATATCTTGGAAGTATGCAGTGCAAGAAACACAGGAAGATTTGTGGAGTGCCGAACATCAATAGATACAAGCTGATGCATTAGAATTATTTTAAGACTGGAAATCGTGATTCCTACAAGATTAAGGCAAAAGAGATATCGCTTATGAAGATAATACATAGATATTTGCTATGGTTTAAAAATATGAAAGCATCAATTGGCAAGTGATTCGAAAGACAAATGAGTCCTTCATTTTGCAGGGCTAACATAATCTACACCCAAGAATTAAATTGTAAATCACTCAAACGAAGTCTATTACCAAATCAAAAAATTGAAAGGTTAAAATTTATTAGTATCGTTCCGCTCAATTTATTCAACTTTAAACAGTAAATGGTGAAACTCACAGTTCGAGAGCCATAGTCGCCCATTTTCCACGTCCAATTTGAGCGATCTTTGATGTTGGTATTACGAAAATGACTGTGGATGTTGGTGTTTACAAGACCTGTGTCGAAGATGCCCACACGAACACCTTCCCCACAAATCCCCGCTGACCAGGCTGCCTCCCAAGCTGATAGTCGACGCCAAGGCTGAGTGAAAGGAAAAAATAAAGGAAATTTGCATCCGATTAGTACATTCTGAAAGGCATTAAACTTTAATATTAACAGGATCACTGAAAATAATATTTTGGGATAATATTAAGTTAAAGAAATTTATAGCTCTGGTTATATCTTGAGATGTCATGAGAAACCACAGTGATAAGATCGCATGTTCGTAGATTTGTGGTTAAAAATTTCATATTCAACCATCCACTCTACTTCAGGCTGATAGACACGGTCAAAAATTAACATCGGTAATCGGATGACCTGGTTAACACCTGCAAACAGAGAAAGCTGAGACAATAATAGGGAGGCATCAGGAAGTTTCTCCTTCAAATTGAGCATTAAGTTTGATACAAATTAATATTTAAGTGTACAGATCCAATTGAAAAGATATAACACAAAACATATGAAATTTCAAACAAACTACGAAACCTAAGGCGATATTCACCTGACAAACCATTGCGATATCATCAGATTTAGGATACTAGAACACATTATGGAGCGAACAATATAACTACTTAATTACAGTGTTGTGATAAAGATGCTAGCACTTGGGTTTATTTATTGCAAACAGCGTTAACCAACATTAGAGTGAAAGAGGAATTACAAACTTCTCAATTTAATAATCTATTGATCAATTTTAAATATCAGTAAGAGCTTAAAAACTCTCGAAACAAAATCCTCCCTACTTCTATCTATTTCAACAAAGATAGCCAAAGGAATTGAGACTGGTGTTTAAATGACTTTTACGTGTGATTTTGATTTATTGATTAACTCTCAAGCTCATTCTGGAAAGCATTTCTCAACAGTGATTTTGAGGAGAGTAGTAGCGTTATGTTATTCGATTTCTAAATTTTCCATTAGCTTAACCAAGGCGGATGACCATTTTATTTATTGGACGTTAATCTATGGACATCGGATCATTTGGGAATCTGACATTTTGCATACAATGGGACATTATTTTGCATACATACAAAATTTGCAATTTATGGGACGAAATTTCCTAACTCGCTGACACGCCAAATTATTCATACCCCTATGTACTCAAGTTGCCAGAAGTTGGAAGAGTAACCAAATACTAGGATGGATTTGAAAAGAAAAGAAGACTTATTAATTAGAGAGACAGTGAGTGAAGATACATACTTCCCATTAAAGCAACGATTTAAATAAATCGAAATAAGTCATTTAACTAAATAATAAGCAAGTAACAACAAAAAGAATGTAATAAAAAACTACGGATGATTACAGTCTATTAATTACTCCGTATTGAGAAAGATACAACTGCAATAAACCAGTGAATGTAAAGCGGCACTAATCCCAGGTAAAGCCGAATAAGGCCAGATGTACCCCCTTTAAAACTCAATGATGTTAAAGGCTAACAGGAACCAACCTTTTCCAGGTCAGAAAGACAAGAGCTGTGGAAGGAAGGAGAGAGTAAAAGATGAACCAGCAGACGAAAGAATACAGTAGCAATCGTCGCTTCTTAAGTCACTAATTTGACTGAAGGGATTTATAAAGAAAGACTCAGGTGAACACTAATCATAGCTTATAGCGAGACATCTATTAAAAACGCTAAGAAAATTTTGAATGGCAACCGGAAACGAGGTCACGGTCCATTTGAACAACAAAAAAGTTAAAAAATGTAATTGCAAACTTACCTGATTAATTTTGTCTAAATTTACAGAACCAGGTATTAATTTCTCATCAGCCTAAAAGACATACGGTTAGATATTATTAGTTGCAAATAGGAATAAAGTATAAACAAGTAACTTACAGCAGGCTTAGTGGGATTTCTGATGGGCTTTCCTGAAAGAGAGATGACAAGTCAAATTTAAGATAAGCTGAACTAATGCATACATACTACTATTTAGAAACCTGAAACCGCAAAAAGCAATAATTTTTTTATATTTTCTTCAATGGATATATATTCCGGATAGAAACTCTCTGATACGACGCAGGTTCCAGCTAAAGCCAGCAATAGCAAAACCAATAAATAAAAGTAACCACTATTAACCAACATCAATAAAATGAATCTTAGATGCAAAATATTTTGAGACTTGGATAGGACCAAACCGACTGCAAAAGTATACATACCAAGTTGTATATGTGAAAGACCAAGGCGTACAGGTTTGTCAGGGAATATATGTTTGATAAATTTCGATGAACGCAAAGAAGAAATTAAGTCCGTTAGTCCGTTTCCATTTAAACCACGTACCTAAAAACGATTCAATGGAATGTAGGATAGGTTTATAATGCTTTCAATGAAAATAGTTGAATACATACCGATATAATTTCGAAATCACTTAATGGTAAACCGGCTATAAACGAATAATTCCGAGAAACAAAAGAAAAGTGACTTCCTAATCCGCCGAGACAATTAAAAATTACAGATCGGCGAAATTCCTCATCATGAAATGCAAAGAACTGAACAATAAAATCTGTTTAACATAGAAAAATTCCATTATATTTAGGAAAACCGCAAGAGCACATATACTTAGATAATTTATCACTTACTAATATGAGGTTCAACTCCAAACACACTATTAAAATTAACTAGTACTACTATCAATATAGAAATCAAACGTATGTGCATCATAACACTGTGAATACTAAGGCTATAATGGTAAACATATTTTAAATAACCTGAAACCATCAGTCAGCCTTGAGTTCTACAAAAACTGCTCTCTTGTCGATCCATTTGAAAATACTAAAATAAATTGCATTCTCTTTTTTATTAACCGGAGACATTAATTCTGGGATTATTACTCAAATTTCGTAGTTACATTTATCCGCAAAAATATTTTAACCGTGTATTTAAAGAGAAATTCAGAAATTCAATCAAGTTAATATAAAATTGACCTGCTTCGCTAAGTGAAATTCAGTCTGATAGATGCTCACACTTGAATGAATTTTGTATTTAAAGTTTGATCAGAGTGAAATTAATTTTGTTTCGTAATCGTTAAAAAGGCATTTATGAACAAAGTTCGATAAAAATTCCGTGCCATTTGCAATAACCTTTTCCCCCTGTAGAATACCGTAACCAACTCTTAGACTCCCTAAGACATTGCACTAGTTGCAGGTACAACTCGACAGCACAACATTGCGAACGACCCAAACCACTGTATCAAAATAAGACGCACGTTTTCGTATTGATAGGTCGATCTATATTATGCGCCATTTACAACCATAATGTAAATTAATTCGTTCGGATCAAAGGGAATTAGAAGAAGAAAGAATTAAAAGGTGAAAAATAAAGGATCTAAAATATAAAAATGATTTTGGGAGAAATAATATTTTCTTTTATCTAATACGCCCGTTCCTAGACTTAATCACTCAACGTCTTTGTCCTGAGATCGACTGGGAGACGAGGGGAATACCACCGAATCCTGGCTGTACATGATAGATAATATCTTGATCGTTTCTTTCGCGTTGATGCACTACATTGGGAATTGTAGGCTGTTCGGGAGTTAGAGAACGGTAAGATATAGAACATCAAGACTATTTTAAGAATGATTTTTTCCACAATTCAACAAATCAAACCCTCCTGATCTGAGTTTTTTGTGATCGCCAAATCAAATTTCCTTTCCGGTCGCCGTAGTAGATATCATCGCCATGCGGCTTGGTGATTATGGTATCTGCACATTGGTGATTTTAATTATGGTTGAGGGCATACACAAGATTGCTCACACTATATGCCCGCATCGGGTCACACTTTGTCAGAAAAAAAAGTTGTTTTGAAAATAACTCTTCACGCACTGTCCTCAAATCTGGACCTCTAAATTTTCCTGAGGGGGCGGATTGTCCTAACACGGCGAAAGATAGCCTTAGCTGAATAATCGATCAATCGGAGCAGGATTAGGCTAGATATAGATTCAAACTGTGCACTTGGGTCCTTAACGAGAGTTTCTGATACATCACGAGTTTATAGAAAATAGAGATTCCTGATCTGTCGTCGGCGAAAGTAGAGTAACGTCGAACTCTTTCGAATGTGAATTCATTATCGTAGTGCATGTCGCACCTTTAGTGTGTCCGGAGTGGTAAGTTAGGGCTGAGTCCTGGGAGAATTTGGTTTCGGCGATTGAATATTAAAAGAAGAATGAGGGATTTCGGTAACATGTAGGCACTGGTTGCATCCTTTCACGAGATTCTCCGCATTCGTACCTTCGAGAGTAGGTGTCTGACAGGTTTTGTCTTCGTCTGGGAACTGGATAAGGTCGAGCTCATCGATCCAGTCCAGGTCCATTAGGTCAATATTTCGATCTGTAATGTAGCACCTCTTGAAGATCGTCTTTTCCAGGAATGTAGCCCAGAGCTGCACAGCATTAGATATCGAAACCAATGTCGATCATAGATCTGCCTCGTCTCAGTTAATGCTTTCTTGTTTTTCGGGCTCTGCCTCGTTGAATTATTCGTAGAAGATTCTCTGCAGAAGCCTTCTATGTGGCCATTGCAATTCTGGCAGCACCGTCTTCTATAGGGTAGTCTCGATGATAGCGACGTTCTCCGCAAAATTTGCATCTTGGGAGTGACTGCTTCTGATATTCGTTGGCTACTTGTACGATGGGGAGTGAGTCCCCTTGGTCGATGGATGATAGGTCATTTTCAAGTCCTTTCAAGTTGAACACTCGCGGTTAACAGTCTTCCAGCAGATTCGGGTCTGCGATGAGACTTCTTGACATTGGGAAAAATACTATTTTCTTATATGTAATATTATTAAAAGCCGTTCAATGAATACAACAATCCTTCAATTACTGTTATCTCAAACTTGCCAATTATTTTTTTCATATTAAAATTCCTATTCTAATCAGTCCGTTATCTAATCCGATACAATATTTTGGTCAACTTCAATATCAAATTGGTCACCATTTAGTTGAAAAAATTCTTTCTCGTTTTATTAATTAAAATGATGTTGTTATGTTCTTTTTCATTTTGCTTAAGAGGGTGCCAAATAATATAATATTTATCCGAAAATGTTTTAATGATGATGTGCTTAACTACTATTAAGACAACAAGCAAATCTTTAACAGTGGTGGCATTTTTCCATCTTCGTTTTTAACATTATTTCGAAAAAATTTTAACGTAGGGTGATTGTTTTTAATTTCGGCAAGCTTCATTTCGTTTTGCTTTAATTCGTGTTTGAAGTAGTTGTGATTCTGTTTCTATATTTCATTAGTGTTTTGTCCTTCGGTTAGGACATCAATCTATATTCAGAATTCAGATATCTAAAAGTAAAAAGCATATTTTAGATGTGTCGCATTCGATCATTTTTAATGATCTATTGTTGTGGATGCAGATAGGTGAAGAAATATGCAAAAAATATTTTGTTTAGAATTCACTTATTGCATTTCTAAGTAGAGAACCGATCTCGCTGACATGTTATAGCTCTTGTAATAATGAGGTAATGTGTACCGCACACACAGCTGAGTACTGCAACAGAGATTTTTGCACAAAACTAGAGTCACCAAACCCAGCGCCTAGGTCTCTAAGCTACAACCGTCCATTATACAAAAAGCCGCATTACAAATGTAGTTCTACCTCTAACACCAAATCAACCACAAATAAGTGTGACTATCTTAATAGAGGAAATCTGGTAATCTTCCGTTCCTACTTTCGTTTTTCTCAGTAGTTTATGTCAGATACAGCTAAGCTTTGTTCGAACTTTTTCGTAAGCATTGTTCTTATTCATTGTTAGTGAATCCAACAGACCAACCTGTATACCAACCGTTAAGTGCCCATATGTCGGCATACATTTTAAAGAGTAGATAGAAGAAAGTCATTATTCATTTACTAAGTAAACAAAATCGTAATAATAGAAGACACCAATACCATTTCACCTCACGATTAATTTTATTAACAACGAAAACCAACAAATATTCTACTGGCGTCAAAGTAAGGTTGGAGTAGAAACACAATAAATAGGCAGGTAATTAAGCAACCATGAGACGCCAGTTGTTCCGCCAACAGAGACTTCCATTGTCCCGATAGATATCAGCAAAGAAGGCCTGCCATCCAGGGTGGCCCTCATAATCAATGCCTGTCACTGGAGCTACTGCGGTTTTAGCCTTAGTTGCACCTGCCTTGCCAACCAGTTTGAATTGCATCTTGGTGCCAACTGGGTGCTCTGGGATCTCAAACACTTGCTTTTCGTCCACACATATTATCTTGACCTGAAAGGAAGATAAAACAACGTTAATGTTATGTCCAGTCCTCTCATTAGATACAATACCTAACTACGAAGAACTTCAGAGGTGACGCTTAATGCAGACGAGTTAACTTATCAAAAGGAAAGAATAAGGAAAAAAATCTGCATACAATAACAGACTGTTTTTAAATAAAATCAAAATGAACAAATGTTAGTAAAGCAGAAGACTAGCCATACCTCAGATGTGACACCTTCAATTACGCTGGGTTTAAGATTTGTCATAAAAATGGCCTTCTTATTCATTAATGCATCTTTTGGCATCGAAATAACAGAAATGCGATCCTTCTTTCTGCCGAAAGATACTTGACAAACTTTGTAGTCGATCGAATTGGGGTGCTGAACAGTAAAAAAATACAGTTTAAAAGAATAAGATCAATGGAAATATTCGATATAAAGAGCTAAGAACATACAGAATCAACGGCCACAATTACACCAACAAAAAACTCCAGCATCATGGGATCAAAAGCAGCCCCTTTGTCAGATGAACCCTTGAGCATTCCATCTAAACCAAAAGATGCACACCATCACATAGAAATTTCAGTAATATATACCTTTCCTTGCTACTTCTTTGGCCTTTGGAGATTGATTCGCCTGTTTTTTGCCCTTCTTGTTGGGCACAGGAAAAGCTTCATCAATGAGCGCATTCAGAGTCTTAACATCGGGTAAATTTCTAGCCAGACGACTCCTCAAATGGGTCTCAATAAATTCCTCCAATGCAGCCTTCAGGTCTCCTGGATGAAGATCCTCGGAAGCAAAGATATCATCAAGTCGACATTTGCCATCCTCGTCAAGTTCACATTCCTCCAGCTTCACGCTTATGGGACCTCCATGTTTTGGTAATCGAGGTAACACTATATGATCGACAGCTATTAAAATTAAAATAGATTATAAATCCGATCTCGAGAATTTTCAAAGAAGTCAAGTTTATCTACGTTAATTATTCTCTTAAGGTGTTTGTTGATCGCTCCCGCCTGCTAAAATAACCACATTTCCCCTTGATATTTGGAGATTTTCTCCCGTATTGTGTGCATACTGACTAATACCCATGCGTGCTCTGATTGTCAATTAATGAGTTTTTAGTGGTTGCTCACCAACGGACAATGAACACGAAATCCTCCAACTTATTATCGTTTTTCAATAGGTCTCCTTTATCACGACCCATGTTGCATACGCCTGCATTGTCCTCACGCAATATTCTGCCTTTTTGCTTGTCTTATTTAATGGAGATAGAGAAATAATAGCTAAGGCAAATTATTCTATTCTGTTTCCTAATAATGGACTTACAGTCGCGTTTAAATTCGGGAATAATGACCATTTTCAAGATATCCAAGATGGGATTCAACTTGTCGTTTCCAGGTTGACAGAAGGTCTGTTTGAGGCGTCGTTTCAGAGCAGGCATTACGAAAGTGGAGTTATTTGTAAGGGCGTCCACATTTGTTCCAGGAATAGTGGGTTCAACTAGAGGAATGCACTGTTCAGCGATTACTTTTGCCTGGGCTTGAGCAGCCACTGAGTGTGCCACTTGAGGGTCGCGAAGCGGTGGCACAAATGGTGACATTGAAGGACATGGCATAATTGTGACGTCAGCGGCGCTAATTAGAGCTGGAAGCATTTTGTTGACTGCGAAAAAGGGCATCTTAAATTTTTCGTCAAAACGAGGAAGGAACTAAGGGAGAAAAACAATGTAAGTTTTACATAGAAAAATAATTTGATTGATCTCAAAAAGGCTTCCGAGGGTCATGCCGACTGCTCAAGCAATCAGTGCCTGTATCTATTAATACTCAAATATTAGCGAAGCTACAGCGTTTTATGGACTTGGACGATTTCTATTTCGAAAAACTATTTTCAGGCTCAAGAGAAAAAGTAAAAGGCTAAATGAAACAAATAAATGGAATGAACTTTTGCGAGATCTACGCTAAATCGGACAATCTCAAATTGGAATCGATTGAAGATTATCACCAGACTGATGCTCTTTGAGTATAAAGATGATCCGTTGCTGCTAGGAATCAATTTAAAAGAGGAAAAGTTGCCTAGTGGAAAATAAGTAAGCGGGAGAAATTGCGTTTGGCGTGGCTTATAATGTTAACAAGACCAAGCAGCTTTGGAAAGTGTCGACCTATTTTTAGGACGGTTGTCATTTAAATCTAAATTAAAAAAACTTTCAATCGCCTATACATAAAGCTAATCCTATAGAAAGGCCATTCAAAAAGTATTAAGAGTACCATAACAACAGACTGAAACCTCCTCCGAATAATTTCGAGATTCATATCAAGCAATATAGGAAAGTTGAGCGGGTTGGTAAAAATGAACTCCGAATATCACAGATCAAACCTCCCCTTAGTCGCTTAAATTTAAAAACTATGCCTCTACAGATACAATCGGTGTATTATACATTAAGTTTTGATGGGTTTTTGCCAATAAAATTGAAATCATAAAGTAGCAAGAAGAAGTAATAGTACCTTTTGAGCGAAGCGTTTCTGTCTTTCAATAGAGCTCGGACTACCAACACGAATATCAGCTTTCAAATGGTAGACATCGAGAAATCTCATGAAAGGTAGGAGAAGAACTGAGAGGTTTGCTCCAGTTCCTTCCTCCTCATTCTCTTCAGACTCCAGAGCCTTCATTTGAGCTGATGAAATTGCTCCGCTAAAAGCTGCTGCATCGTTCTCCGGAACCAGACTGACCATTCGGTAGAGATCCAACATGTATGAGCTGTGCAAAGATAAAACATACAATTCTGGACGAAGCAAACTCTTGGCCTGGTCTCCTCTCTGACGGCTTTATTGGTCTCGATAGTGTTTATATCCGCCCCAAAACCGATACTTGTCACCATATCCTAAAATATGATTTAGTAAAGATGTGTTGTCCCCAGTAGGTGACAATCACAATTTGGATTGAAGGTATCACAGTGATGATCGATCTTTGTTCTCATCTATACATTTCTATTCCTGATTTGCGTATAAATTCACCCTTTGTCAATAAAGAGAGAATTAGCTGAGCATCTTATCTCGATTATCTGCATTTTCCACAATCTTGTCTTCTTTCTATAGCTCTGAACAAATTGTAGGAGGCATGACGGGAGAGAGCGGTCATAGGTGATAAGAGCCAGCTCTAACAAAATATGACTGATTGTGACATACACGTTAAAGACGTTGTTAACATAAAGGATAACCTCATAAATGCTTCTCAAAATTATTTTATAACGTGTAAATTTAAGCATTATTTATGAAAATATTTTTGTGCTCGAATAAACAAGCAAACCAAGTGCAGTCACTGCATTTCAATCCTCTCTGACCAAAGTTCATTTGTGGCATATCAGTTTCTACTCGCCTCTGCCGGCGGTGACCCAGCTAATATGAATGCACTATACACGTGTCGAATTTTCTACACTCAGTGCAAACGCCTGCTTCTAGCACTTTCTTCTCCATTCTTCGTTCGTATTTCTTCCCCCTCCCCCTCCCTCAAATTTCCATTGCTCTTGCACAATGGCCCACTTCCATTTCTTAGCATTCTGATTAGAGAAGTGTGGTTGTCTACTGGTAGGCATTAGTCGCGACTCAACGTCTATAATCTACTAGTCTCTACTTCCACAATTTGGTGATCAGATTTTGCTTTTGAGGAGTATTCAATCTCATAAAAACAGATTAGAGAACAGGAAAAAATGTTAAAGAAGAATATAAAGTACCTAGTATCATAAAGCCGCCTACTCTCGAAATATGTATTAAAAAAAATTGGACTTACCCCTCGCACTTAAAATCACTGCTACGTACGATGCGGAAGTATTTCATATCTCCACAGGAAGACTTAATTAATGCAGTGATGACCGTCTCATAGAGTTTGCAGCGAGATTCCCGCAGATTCCATGGACATTTGCCCTCTAAGAAGGCACTAATATCATCAATAACGATGATAATCTGTAAGATGAACAATTTTGAACTGGCAAATTATCGGAAATAAAATACGATAACACACCAAACACTTACAATGAAACCGGGATGCTTTGAGAGGAGTGCTAGGTCCCTAATGGGTAAGTAGAGACCCAAATGAGGAACACCAGTAGGCTTCACTGACCACAATACACGAACAGCTCGACCAGATAGGGAGTTAACTACTTCGTCTTCATCGAGTCCAAAAGTCATTGCAGCAACCAATACACCGGGTCCTTCTTTAGGTATCCACATAGTCTGTTGCAAACTGTCCAAAGTTGTTTTCAGTTCAGTAAGTTGGTCATTTTTTATGAAAATAGACGCGTTAGCAGATTCTAAAATGAACCTGGTGATAGCTCAAACTACTTATTTAAATTAAGTAGTATATTAGTAGGATTTACCCGTAGCGTGTTTAGAAGTACAAGCGGCTTCATCACTGGGATAAGCATCCGACAGTAGTTTAACAAATTTAGGCTTCTTGAATCGGTTACGAACGACCTCCATGCATGGATCCAAGTGCTTGAAAATACAATCTTTCAAAGTCTCATCGGTAACGGTAGAATCACCAGCAATGTAAGCAGCTTCCAGCTCCTCGTAGGTTGAGAATGTCTTGTCATTAATAGTAACTCCTGAAGGAGAAAAATTGGATAAAATCATGGCCTATTTAGTCGAGAAATAGGTAGTTTGAAAATTACCCGAATCAGCTTTTTTGAGTCGTACGAGGGGAAAGACAACAAACTTGATGAAAGCGAGAACCCCATTTCCATCAGCAGCAGTTTGTCCAGGTAGGCACGAAGCAGAATTGAGCTTGGTCCGTAAATCGGCACTTGATTCCAGCAGATCTATTTTTGAAGCGGCCTCAGAGGCAGACATCTTACCTCCGCTTAAACCAGGTACCATGGGATTCATAAGATGAATACGCTTCCTGTATCCAAGCCTAGGGAGAATCTATTAACGAAGAAACGATTAACAGAGCACCAATTGAGTCTAAATACCAACAGGGACGTGACCTCAAAAATGCATTGTGATTTCAAAATACCAGTGTCTTATTGCACGATAAACATCCTTTGAAATACAGCAACTTACCACTGTCAAGTGTATGTTGTTTGCCTATCTAAACAGCTTAATTAGCACAATACAAGTGCCCAGAAGGTAATTAATAAGTTCCGCTCGTTTCTCCCTTCAATGCACTAAATTTTGAGAGCCATATAGTCCTATGGCTAGATTTCTAGGTACATTAGCTAACTGTAGATCAGTGCTAACCAGCACTGTTGACTGTGTAATAATAGATTTGATGACTGATGGAATACCAAGTGCCAATGGTGAGTATTAAAGATACATTAGAAAATACGTAAACTCCAATTGTTAGAACATACCCTTTCACACATCATGAATATCTTGCGCTGGTCAACGCCTCCGAATTGTGCATCCACATGAAGGTATTCCTCGTCAAGAGCCTGAAGAAGAGGGTAGAGTAGGCCAGACACTAGAGGACTGGTCACTTGCTTGACCACTTCAGCACCAGCTTTACGTGCATCTCTGATGCTTGTGTCAGCACAGATGCGGTAGACATCTTCACTGTATAATCTGAAAAAACGAGGGCAATATGCTGAATATGGATCGTATATTTTAGCCCTTAACGTTGCCACCTATTATAATTCATATAGAGGAAGGTTAAGATTTAAAAAATTTAGTAGAAAACATTGTAATACTTAAGGCAGGTCAATGCGTGGGAAAGTGACTACATGAAGATCAGAAGATAACGCATTAACTCCAGTCTTCTACATAATTGTGTCAAGTAGTTTCGTTTTACACGTAGGCCTTTACCAATATAAGCCCATATCATTGCATGACAAAAAAACAAATGAAAACTTCAAATAACGAGACAATTTAAACAATATCACATTGGAAACAAAATGTGTATATCATTACGATAATTGAGGAGATATAAGCCGTATGGAGCAATCATGTTATAATACATATGGAACCAATCCTTTATCCTATAAAATCTAATCTGACAAGACAAATAAAAATGACTTAATGTTAAATACAAAAAACCTTGACACGTGCGATAGGGTCAATAAGTTCGGCTTATGTCGCCTAACTATTGGTAGAATTCAAATTACACAAGCAGAGTTCCAAATAGCCAATAACTATATCTTAGCATAATTAGATCAACTCCTACAAAGACCTTGAGCGAAAATTAAGAAAATACAGCCAAACTTTGACTCAATTATATATTGTGCTGATATGCGTTGTAAACTTAAGTAAACATAAATATGAAAGTGCCGAAGAGGAAATGCTCACACCATTAAATTTAGAGGTCAGCTCGGTTCTAACGGTAATAGTGGTTATAGTTAAGTGAAGATTGGTGGAATGTATTTGCCTTAATACAAGGATATCCGTAGGACAGTAATTGAAACGTGCACGTCCGCCAAATCAAAGGGTCATCGACGCAAATCCATGAATGTGGATTTGGTGATATGATGAGTTTCTCATAAGAGCGAGTTCAGGATACCATCAGTCTATCCAAATCGAGTATTGCCTACACATTCATAAATGAGCTTGTGTAGTTACTAACCACTAACTTCATTATAGTAAATTTTGATCGATTCAAAAGGATCGCATCTGAAGAAATATGAACATGAACACTTTAAAATAACGAATTCGAATATCGGGAAACTTACCACTACATTTGAGGAAACAATCGTAAGGCATTATAGCACTTGTATCGATAAAATGCCAGGTAACATAAATCATTAGTTGAATTTTATTCAGATGACTGAATTAGATTACGAAATATGTTTTACAGGACCTGAAGTCCACTATTTACCGACTATATAGAAGAATTAAATCATCAATTATAAAACATCGAGACAAATACTTACCAAACTGCAAATACGAGATAACTGCATGATAAAAACAGTAAGAATTAATATAATTCATAGCAAATAATAAAAATAGGTTTCGTACGTTATTTATGAGATATTAACAAGAAAACTATTAAGAATCACGAAACTGAGAACAATAGGAAAATAGTAGAAAAGAAGTTTGGCTGTTTATATGACGATAATTGTTAATGCCAGAACTGTAATAAAGAAGCAGACAACAAATGAAATGAAGGGATAAGATTCATTTAAAACAAAATAATAAATAAAAACTGTACCTAGTCAATTCATATTGTGATCCCCGAATGAAGTGAAGTTGATCGAGACAAACCCCAACAGATTCTAACATAGCCTTGATAACAGTCTCATAGTAGGTAGCTCGATGGCATAGAATACTCCATGGAGATTTCATGTTGTCAAGATAAGCATGAAGATCCGCGAATAGAATGATAACCTTTGCTCCAGCATGCAACATGTCAGCAATTTTACATATTGGAACGAAGTAGGCAACATGTGGCTTGCCTGTAGTAGCTGTGCCCCAGTATACTTGAAATACTTTTTCATCGCTCTTTTGTAAGGCTTTTTTCAATTCGACATCTCCAACAACTTCCTAAAGTACGGTAAAACCATTTGAATTAAGATTGACCATTTCGAAAAAGAAAAATGCGAAACACTTACCTGCAAATTTTGTACAATAAGTGAATATGCTTTGTTATCTTGCATTGTGACTAAAAATCATGTAATCAACCAAATATTATAGAAACGAGAACTTCACGGCAGACCCGTTATATAAAACACAAGTTACGAAATTTCAAGGTCAAAACATCCTATAATGCCATTTGTTGAATCTTCACATTAAGAAAGCAGTTAGTTTTGGGGTTCGCTTTGAATTAAAAGAGCTAAAAATGTTTTATTTTAAAGTTTTAGATAAATTCATCTGACCGCGAAAATACATTACTGTAATTATATGCTTGCTATACAAATAGTATAATGAAAAGTTATCTTGATTCAGAAGAATTCTTAGAACATTTGCAGGAGATCAATTTAGTATTGACATTAAAACTTCGTATGTTGAATTTATTTATTTCTGAATTACTTATCAATATTTCACTTCAATTCTTTCAATTTCTTTTAGTAAAGAAAACCAGCTATTGTTAAAATATCTGTGCATATACATTATAATAATGAATTTTATCAAATTCATCTCTTCCTCATTAAACAGTTTCATGTAAAGAATCTTTCTCATAATTTCCATTCAGATTTATTGGAGTATTATGGGATCGAAGCCACATAGAATGAATTCGTCATGTTGATCAAAACGGAGATGACCGGGAAAGCCACACTAAATTATTGATAAATAAAAAGGGATTTACATTCGAATGTTTCTTCGTCTGACGTCAGCCGTATCTGGTCATCGCTATCTTTCCTTGATGTCTAGCATCTATGTAAGTATCTATGTGCAAACATGTACACACTCTTCCCCTGTGGATGTTGTTGTCGGAGTCGCCAGATGTTGATTTACACCTGCTGTATATAAAAATGTCAAAATGAAGCGAAAATAATGAAATGAACACTAATGCTTATTTAATTTGATTCGTAAAAATACCTTCGACCCAAGTTCAACCATAAATAACAGGAGTTCTGTCCAGTTTTTGAGCTATGTGTGTAGGATACGATCACTTCAATTTAGCTCATTAATGTTGTATGCTTTCTATAGTAATTAATGAAATATTATTTTTTTCTTTCCGATTGTGTGATAATCATCGCTATTAATGACTACTTCTAGCCCTAATGTACACTCCAAATAAAGAGCATATCAGGCATATTTTACTCCTTGAATTTCATCAAGGAAATACGACTAGCTCAGCAGCAAAAAACACAAATCCACTTATGGAAATGATGCCGCGAATGAAAAGACCTGCAGAAGGTATTTTTTACGTTTCGAAAAGGATGACTTCAGCTTGAAAGACGAATCGAGAACAGAATGCTCAAAAACTCCATTCTGAGCAATTGCAAGTTGCCACTGATGAAAATCCAACCTGCACTACTAGAGAACTGAGCAAAATCTTTCACGTAAGCTAACATATGACCATATATATGGAAATGAAAAGACTTGGCTGGGGAAGTCTCAAAGGCTGGGAAATGAGTCCGACACGATTTATTTGCAATCAACAGGCAACAGATTGTGACCTGTCGTGTTTCACTACGTTCTCGTGAACTGAACTTCAGGCACCTTTTTTAGACCGAATCATAACTGACAGCGACGAGAAGTGGTGGATCCTTTACAACATTGCTAAGCGCAAACGACAGTGGCTAAGTCGTGGTTCAAAGCCAATTCCAAAGCCGAGATGTGGACTGCACTTGAAAAATTCATTTGTGTATGATGGGATTTGAAGGGAATTGTTTATTATGGACTAATGGATGACAATCAAACAATAATATCTGAAGTTTACTGTCAGCAGTTAACGGCAGGAAAAACGTCTTTCTTTGATCAATCAAAAGCAGTGATTCTGTACCATAGCAATGTCAGACCCCACACTTCATGAGCAGCCAAAAAACTCCTTGAAGAATTTGGCTGGGAAGTCATGCATCCCCCGATCTTGCACCAACCGACATTCATCTTTTCAGGAGCTTATAGAATCATTTAATGGGACAAAGGCTTACTTCAAGAGAAGAGGTCGAAATGAAGATAGTTTCTTTTTTGAGTCTGACTAAGTTCAATGAAGAAGGAATCAGAACATTTCTGACAAGATGGGACGATGTAATTAATAAAAGTGGTAACCGCATTAAGCATTAAATAAATGTTTTTTTTCACAAAATTTTCACTTTAATTTGGATTGAAAAAGTGGACAGAACTTCTGTTACAACCGAACGGAATCTAGTATAGTAATGGATGCAACGCAGTTACAGTTTCTCAGTACTGACATTTATTCCCAGTTTTTAAAAAAATTAACCACCTAACTCTCCTCTCATTCCTCATGCTTGTTCAATATAAATGTGGGCTCACCCAAATGTCTGACTTCTGACTTTAAAAAAGTGATTGCCATCTTGTGGAAGTTTCAGATTTCCTCAGTATTGTTAAAGAAATTTTCTTGAGAATAGCCTTTTCAACATGATTTGTCTGAACTTATGACGTACTTATTTCGATCTCTGCTTGCAAGGTAAAATATGACTAATGAAGGAAACGTTTTTAGCTATTGTCGCAGTAATATCTGATAACATTTCTCAGTCGGTGATCAGTGCGAAGATGAAGTGTCGATGGAATTAATAGGAAAATGCGAAATCTCGAAATCTGTCATTTGATACTATGCATAACGATGAGTGTGTAGCGGGCCACCAGATTGCTGAGGGTCACCGGTTTGTAGTGGCAGAGTCACCAATTTGTGGTAGGAGTAGTTC
>CAADRB010000067.1:426172-509267 GCA_900708905.1 Hymenolepis diminuta | reverse complement strand
GGGTGCTAGAAAACACTTTCCTAAACTGACTTGGGAGTTGTCATTCCGAGTAGCCTCCTAATCTCCATCACTGTAAAATTAAGCAAGTTATTCATCAAATATCACTATCTGGTTGCCAACTTTCAAAATGTACTTAGTAGTGAACGTGAGGTTTGCCTATTGCTAACTGTATTTGTCTGGCATTTGAAGATCTCCCTTTGACACACGGAGATTAGAATATAACCGACTTTGTCGTCAAGTGCGTCTTGTTTGTTTATCAAAATATATGTAATAATATACTGTAGTCAGGTGAAGACATGTTCTTCCCGGCTTCTTTTATATATAATTGGCAATTCATTACATTGATTACCATCCCCCCTCCTCCCCCCATAAATAAACTTTTTGTTTCAATTGCCGAGCTCCCGCATATTACGCTTCTCTCTGTTCTATGTATAAGATATCGCTACTCTACCCCGACGTCCTTTCAACTCATTAGCAAGAAGTATTCGTACCGCTATCTGCCCTTTAGCCATTCTATTAGTAGTGAAGATGGTATAATTTATAAGATCAATTGCTTCTCCATCACTATTAATCTCCAAGATCTGGTTTCTTCTTAATTAGTGATTTTCTCTTAGATAAAATTGATCAACTATTAAACAGTTTATTGGAACAAGAATAGAAAACTGCATACTTCATCAGTACCAAGGAATTTTATCAATTATTACAGGATCAAGGCAGACATGGAATAAGCGGGTGTCGCAGCGCCCGTGCTCAACTAGAACTTGTCCAGACGGCAAAGCGGACTGTCGTAAACCATTCTCAAATCCACCTTTGGACCCAATAAGTCGCGAATATTCTTGTAGCCATAGCGAATCATTGTGGGTCTACAATTAAAAAATAAACAAAGTAGATTAGAAAAAGGTGATTGTACAGTGTGTGCAAAGTACCTAAGGAAATTTATGTTTTCGTAAATTAAACTAACTCGATAATAATTAATGTATTCTTTATCAGAAGACATCGCAAATACTACTCTAACCAACGAAATGAAAAGATTTCTAAGTCGCCAGATCCCTCGTTTGCAAAGTTAGAAAGGAGCTGCTGAATTAAAACAATGGATATGAATTGGCCTACACGAGGAAGAGAAAACACCACCGTCAACGCTCTGCTGACTCACTCAGAATACCTGAGTTTGTCATAAGAGTGTATGGCATGATCGAAAAAAATCCAGGGTAGTCAACGCGACATCTTGCCAAACACCTTCAAGTGTCTGAAGGAAGAATAAGGAATGCCGTTCATCAAGACCTCGGATAGAGGTCATACGTTCTTAAACGAGGTAAGGTTATGTGGACAAAAGCAACTCAAAAGAATCGTTTGATGCTTGCAAAACAACTCTTAAACAAATTGAAGCACTCAGAAGAACAGAAGCGTCCTTAGTTTTTGATTTTTTTGATTTCCGACGCAAAAAAAACTTCCAGCTGGATCAAAAAGTGAATCGAAAAATTGATAGGTGACTATGTGTGAGTGGACCCCACTGAAGTTCCAATTGTTACGCGCGTACGAAACTTCCAGTAACAGTGATGCTTTTCAATGTCGTTGTTGCTGTTGTTAGGAGTGAGGGGCACATCATGACTCCTCAATTTCTCCACAGAGTCTTAGAGTCAATGCAGATGAAGATGTCTCTGTGGAGACTCTTCAAACCATTATTGTTAAGCCGCCTTAAATAGAAAGCGTGGTCAATGGAGGAAGACCCTATATCTTCCAATAAGATTCGAGTCAATCCCATAAAGCTCTCAAAACCCAGGATTGGATGGATGGACGGATGGATGACAGAAAATTTTCATCACCATGTTACACCGAACTTCTGGTCTCCTAGCTACCCACCAGACCTTAATCCTTTAGATTATTACGTGTAGGAGGGGGCGAGTCGGGGCGTAGTTGAAAAGGAAGTTACCAAACATCCCCATAACACCAAATCCTCGTCTCTTGATGGTAGCAATAGTCTGAGTAGTGGAGAACATCAATAAAGACCACCTGATCTAATCGAAGCTTGCAGTCGCCTTCGGACTCGAATTGAGTGAGTGATGGAAGCCGAAGGAGGATATACAGAATAAAGCCTATGTTTATTTATTTTGTTACAAGAAATTGTAAGTTTCAACCATTAGCGGTTTCATATTTTGTTTTTCTAAATCTGCAAGGTGTACTCAGACCTCTTATGCACCCAGTGACAATTCAATTAAGTGGAGAAGGTAAGTACCGTTCAAGAGAGAGACCCCAAGCGATGACACGGACACCTTCAGGAAGTCCCATTGGACGCAACATTTCAGGACGGAAAAATCCAGAGTTTCCGATTTCCACCCACTTCTTCAAACCTTCGAAAACAAAAAAAGACATTAAAACATCACGAAATTTCGAAAACAGGACGGAGCAAGACTAATATCTCGAAACATAAAGTTTCGATAAAAACTAAAAAGGATATGTAGTAACTCTAAATAAAAAGACGCAAAGTCTATGCAGAGGCTGATCGATTCCAGCCTCTCAGATCGAGAAGACTAATGTTAAAGGTATTCAAGTTAATGATAGTGCAATGAAATGGTTTAAGCACTTGAGAACTTTTGTAGAAAAGAAAGAAATGCTTAATCTATATAAATCCCTATGACACTTTAAATGTTTTAAAACAGAAGTGGTTAAAACGTCATCGCTGAGAATGTCGTCTCAATCTGAAATGATCTAACTCTTGGAAATTTTGAGAGAGCTCGTTTAGTCAACTGTGAAGAAAGCTAATGAGCTATTCTAAGTGAGCAACCAGTAATTAAGTTTTCTAACTTCAAGTGAGGAATGAATAGAATTCAGTAGAAAACCTCAAATTCCACGCGCTGAATGCGCCTCACCTAAAATATTAGACCTTAAAACTTTGCTTCTCTGACGATTATAATATATACCAGCATTCTACAACTTGCCAGGATGGAAAGAGAAGATTTCCATAGACGGTTCCGTATAGGGATTGTAGGCAGGTTTGAATCTGAGTTGATGCAGACCCAGATGATCGAAGAAAGCACGAATCACAGCCTTTAGATGACCCAGATTTAGACCATAATCAGCAAAGACACCTTCAACCTGGTGGAACTCAGCCAAGTGTGTGGCATCCAAAGTCTCATTTCGGAAGACTCGATCAATACTGAAGTAGCGTTGGGGTTTGAATTCTTTCTGCAAACGGAAATCAAAACTACTTATCCGATTTAAGTAAACGAGGTTATACAGAAAGTTTGTGCATAAGTCTATACCTGCTGCGCAAGTTGATAGAGCATTCGTGCACTAACGGCAGTCGTATGAGTTCGTAGAAGATTTTTGGCAGCTTCAGAGAGTTGCCAATCGTAGCGATAGCCTTTTGAACCAAAACCACCAACTTCATGGGTCTTCTTTACTCGCTCCAAGTAGTCGTGTGGAATATGAGCCATTAGATCTGTTGAAGCTGGATCTAAAACA
Source organism: Hymenolepis diminuta (assembly GCA_900708905.1). Lineage (NCBI taxonomy): Eukaryota > Metazoa > Platyhelminthes > Cestoda > Cyclophyllidea > Hymenolepididae > Hymenolepis > Hymenolepis diminuta. Next base: position 505,805 of record CAADRB010000067.1, on the reverse strand, counting down.
TGAGAATGGAAAAAAAGGTAATCCAAATATTATTCAACATTAAAAATAAATCCAAAGGAAGTGAAAATTAATCAGAATAACACAATAGTCGGTTGTCATTGTTATAACAATCCAAAGATTTTTATGCACAATGCAAAGCCAGCTTAATATACAGATTTTTGACACAACTGAATGGATCAACCTACCACATTGGTTATTCCTAACACTTTGACAGTAAGTATTAAAAATTAATTCCAAAAATGTTGGTGCCTGTAAGGGAAGCGCAAATATTCGTAAGACCATTGACAGTAAATCTAGTCTATCGAACTGCGTTTAGCAAAGATACAGTAAATTTCAGTCTCTTTAACCTCTGTCCCCATAATCATTTTGGTATGAAATATTGTAAATCGTTGCGTTAGAATGAGACACTGAGCAGAAAAAATATGGTCAAACCATAGCTAGTAAAACTTACAGTCAGTAACAATTTTCTTAAGACTGTTGTGAGATATTTTCTAAGAAACAGAAACAAAGTGGCCTACAACAGCTTCCGTTTCTTAATAAAGAGTATATCCAAAAAGCATAGTAATCGCAACAAGAATCAAATATATAGGATTTCTAAATTGAGACCGAATATATAATGTCAATTCAAGCAATTAATGTCAACTATTCAAAGATTAATTGCATTCGCATAATTTACGATCATTTAGGAGTTATTTGTCTTCGAATTACCATATGAAGATAGACAGTACCGTAAAGCATGATTAATTTGAAGGAGAAGCGTTTAATTATTCCTGTTAGCATAACACAAAGGATTCTCAATATTTTACATTAATGACTCCCTAATCAAGAATGCATTGCCTGTTCGATTGATGGTTTTCACCTCAACTGATTAATACTGATACTGAAATGACAACAAAAACAATATTTAAGTGTTCAAGTAATGAAGTACTAAAACATAATTTTCTAGATTAGCCATACTGGGATATAAAAGGTTCCTAAATATGATATTAAAATTGGTTGGAAAATCTACTTTCATACCTTTTGAGAGAAAGTATATGAAGTGTCACAGCCAACAGATGTCTATCAAAACCTAGCAATTAGAAATGATTGACTGGCGATAAGATCTCGACCACAGTGTCCACAGACGATCCGGCTGTGTGTGTAAGTGCTGGCACAGAGATACCTAAACAGCTGCCTACCATAAAATTGAGATATGACTGGCGTCTAACGAAGAAATGTTTGGCATATAAACCTAACTTACTTATCAATAAATTGGAACGGCCTCCCGGTCACCTCCGTACTGATCTTGCGACATGAGCGGCTTGACTTATTTCATTTATTCGATCGATATGTGGCCTCGGTAGGTAAGGTTATTACATAAAGAAAGACAAGAAATCAATCGGCTTCATTCGCAAATCAAAACAAAACATACTATATGATAGTATGAACCTTTAATATGATAATCGATTTTGATTTTGTTAATCAAAAGAGAAAAGGTAAAAGTATTCTTCAATAAGATAATATCTATCCATTGTGTCATAAGTATGATAACTCAATTCAAGGAGCAAAACGGCACCAATTATGACAAAGTAGAATTACAAAATAAAATACGCACCAGACAGAAAGAAGGTATCATGAGCATCACGAGCTGGATGTTGCTGAGGTTGGAAAAGACTATCAAAGTTCCAGAAGCTCGATTCAACGTAATTGTTCGTCGGCATCTCTGAGAAGCTGTAGCAAATTGATTCATATAACATGAATTCATCAATAAGGAAGACAAAAGTCAACACAAGAGCATATTATGCTCACCCCATATCCATAAGAATTCGTCGGAACTCAGCACGAACCCGCAAGAGTGGGTGCAAATGTCCACCTTCAGGGAAGGCACCAAGAGCTTTAAAGTTGTATTTCTTAAACTTGAGATCTTTCCAAGATCCACTTTGAATCATCTCCGATGTTAAGTCAGTTTCTTCTTTGACTAGCTGAGTAGTGAAATTAGGACCTCGTTCAACAATATACACGGTTGTCTTCCTAATTAAAAAGCGTGAATGAAATTAGATGCCCTACTTTTCGGTAATCAATTTTCGCTTCTTCAAATCATTTCTCTCATTAATGCTTAAATCTTGGAGTTTTTCTAAACAAGCTTGCACGTCATCACCGGATGGTTTATTCTGATTTAGAAAGACAGTAATTTGGCAAAATGTATAATACCAATTTCTTAACAATTTGGACATTAGATTCGTTCTTTGTAACAGAAATCCATTTGGCTGCAAGTGCTTTGCTTAGGCCCACCTTGGCATATTTTGACGTTTTCTAAATAAACCATTTGTGAGAAAAAATAGTATCAAACCATAAGATCCGGCATTGAGATGCCTTCATCAGGGATAGAACAATAAACCACAAACTCATGACTTCCATGTTCTCGGACATATTCTCCTTCTTCAGTAAGAGCAAATTCTGTTTGTGAGACTTGTTCAGCACTTATCATCTATAAGGTCAATTACCACATTTACAAACATACCCCATCAATTTGCTGAAGACTTTTAATCCCACCAACAACAGTTTGATGATCTACTTTTAAGCTATCAGCAAACTCCAGTGAATTTAATGGAGACTTATTAGCTAATGCATCAAGAAAAGTCTGTATTAAATCCATCTTGAAAAAACAAAAAATGCCTCGTGAAACTGCATGCAGTTTTCCGCGCAAATCCTCGCCTATTTAAACAAGATGCATGAGTTATAAATATTGCCTTATTGCACAAAAAGTACACTTGAATGTTCAATATATATATTCTCTATTGATAAAAGTAATAAAATGCCAACTGAGAATAGTGAATTAGAAATGATATTAAAATAATTGTACATTTCCATAGCCTGTTTCTGACCTTTAAAGCATTATTTCCCTTTAAATTTATATTAAAAAATTTGCGCAAATCTTATTTAACTAGAGCCTTTATTATTTCATACTCTTTGGCAATTATTTTACATTATTTAGACCAGTTCATAATACGGCCGATGAATGTATATTTAAATCCAAATGAACTAAGATATCTTATACACTTCATCACCCCTTCCTCTTATACATGGACTTATAGAAATTATATTTTACTGTATAGCCTTCACCATTTTAATTTTGTAAGGGAAATTGCAATAGATTGAAATTATAATTTCGATATTTTTAGTGATTTTAAATTTGATTGGAGTACACAAATATCTGCTTAAATTGTGCAATAATTTGCTAGCTTTGGTCATTTCATGAATGTTTTTAAAATGTTATTTTGATTGGGCCATAAACGTAGTAATTTTTATCTCATTCAAATATCTTGGGGTTTTGAGTCAAGTGTCCTTATTTTGTGTAGTTCACAAGGATATCAAAGTTGATCAAGGAAATCCCACGTGTGTGCTTAGACATTCTGGGGAGTGAGATCAAGTGCAGCTGTGCATACAGAAGTTTTCCCAGCCAATCAGTGGTTAAGATTCCTTCAGGGTAGCCTTGATCCACGAAATACCATTTTCGCCCTCTCTACTTTGGACGTAGCTTACCCAATTTCGGAGGCAAATTTATATTAGAGGACCTTACTAGAAATCTCATGCTGCTACACGGTATATCATTAAATAGAGAAAAAACTAGTCAATTTCCAGACAATGGATAAAACATGCATAGTATTCATGATCTAATCAAATATCAAAATTGAACCATCAGCCTTTTTCCTATTTCACAATTATATGATACTTTAAAATTGTAAAGTCTTTATGTAAATATACCTTATTAGTGGCATTGAACTATAAAGTCGAATTAAGCTCATGACATTTTTTGCTAAAATCAATGAGAAATTTCATAAACGAATTCTATATTCCGTTATTTTTCTAAATGGACGTGGTTTTTGTAATAATTTTAGTCCATAACAGCAAGAGATATTATGCATTCTTCATTTTTAACTTTTTGATAATTTTCAGTCTAGCTTGATTTCCATATAGAACATTTCCAACCGCAACCGAAAAATCTCCATTGTTAGGAAGAGTAGATTTTCCTATTTGGGGTTGCTAATAATGTCTTGATATCTTTTAATATAATTTGCGTGTTGCGCGGATTTCTATTCAGAAACACGCGTTTCCGTAAATATTCTTTAATATTACGCGGAAGTTTATAGAATGGCACATTATTAATGTAATTTTTGTTTCCGTCTGCAAAAAATGATCCTTCTTTTACCTGGTCATCACCATGTTGATTTTCTGCCTTTTCAGTAGATTGGATGCATTGTGGTGTGAATCTACATTTAGCAAATATATTGGATTCCCATGGATACCTAAAAGTATAGAACATTGTCAAATTAGAATAAATTTTGAGAGCGTACACAAAGAGCAACTAAAACGATTATAGTATATATTGGGTAAATGGTGCTAAGTTATTTTCGTAAAGCATTTAACATATATTCCTCAGAATTTAAGAAAAATTTTATGCAATTTTACGACAGGATGAGAGGCGGTGACCTTACTTCACGTATTAATTTTAATATTTGAAATAACCTAGGGCCTGTTTTTGAGTAGTCATGCATAATGTGACTTAATAGGTTTGTAATGATGAAATGCGCATGACTGATTTTAAATCCGTTTCAATTTCATTTGAGTTTTAGGATGAATTATCGCACATCTTATCAAAACTGAATGAGTGGGGAATTGAAGTGCGATTTTTGAAGTTCTACCTATTTAAAGATATTCCAACTTAAGGTTTCACTTTCTTTAGTCACAAATGCTTTATTAAGAATGCTTCAGATAGTAGTATTGATGCCGAAAAATTTATTCAGAATCTCTTAGGATTCTGAGATTGCACCTACATTTCCTTTACAAATACCTAAGTTAGAGTATTATGATGTAAAACCGAATATCATCCCATCTAACATCCGCTTTAAAATTATATAAATTTAATCTCCGTCTATCCATATTTATTCAAGCATTAGGTGAGCTGATCTACATTAATATTTAACATATATATATACGTCTATTGTAAAAAATAAATATGGCTCCACAATCTTAAAAAATCCCAAGGACCTCACTCCCAACTCTTTCTATCTTGTTCTCCCATACCGTCGATGTTAGTTAATAAAGGTTCCATTCAACTCCAGCCGTTTCTCCTGGAAATTCTGAAATTACAGAATTAAAGGTAGACAAGTAGATATTTGCGACAGTGAAATGATCTGTCAGTTAAAATCAATACTTTATTCCAAAATTTGAACTTACTTGATAGATTGCTCCTCCACCTCATGTGTTTTCTTTGTGGGAGATTCATTAGGCCCAAAGAGACATGAAAACCAAGCCTCGTTCTCATATTCAAATGGCTCAACGGATGTCTTAATCGCATTATCCTCTAATGGATCTGCCACTTGAACTTCAGAATCGTCCACTTCACTTTTAAAAGCCAGATTCATTTTTAGCATACTTAAGTTGTCCCAGAACTGTAAATCGCACACTTCAAGAATCACTTCAAGAATAGCCGCCTCTTCAGTTTTGTAATTTGTCGGATCCTGATCCGTTATTACAGGTCGTTCTGAAAAACTTACAAGTAGCGGTCCATAAATTTTGGCTAGTGCCGTTTTACTCGCCACATTTGATATGCATCCTTTCCAAGCATGCTGAAGGTGGAACATCATAAATGCTAGCGTATCCATGGTAGTTCTGCTACTTGGAAGACATGTTTGTCGAACAAGGTCTTTAATGTTCGTATTCGGTCGTAAGAAAAGATCGTACAATGGTCGTTTAACTATCTCTTTCAAAATTGGTTTGCTGAAATGAAGAGGTTTTTGTTTAAATCTGGCAAGCAGAACACGTAATGCATCGACTTTGAGAGGCAAGGACATTGCAATAACCTGACGCTTAATGTGATCATGATAGTTTTTATTTTGCAGGAGCAAACATGCATGAAGCTCTGCCAATTCCATTTGAGAAGTATCGGATGAAATGAAGACAGCATTCCAACCATGGGTTTCGCAATCTCGTTCAATAGAATTGACCAAAATCTTAATAATATAAGGAACAAAAGGAGCCTTGAGGGGACGAAAATCCGTTAGGGATAACTTATGATTAATCAGTGCATTTTTAACCACATCTGACACTCCAACTGCTAGCGTCTTTTTGAAAAGGGACTCTTCGGTAAGTTTAGGATCATAAATAGGATCGAACTGACGGTTTGAAGTGGGTGGAAGCCGATCACCTAATTTCCTACCCTCAGCCTGCAGTGCTCGATGACGTTTTTGGAAAGGTTCGGAAGAAACATGATCGAGAAATAACTCAGAGCTGGGATGAACATAACTGCTGCTTGCATGAATTTGAAGATTGAGAGTCAAAGCGGATCTGCCTGTTTTACCGGTAATTATCTGATGGGATTTTGCTGCAGGTGGAAAACTTGTGGAAAGAGGAAGAGAACTTATTCCGATTTTATTAGAATTATTTCGTTCTGAAGAGGGAGTTTTCTCGGGGTTAACTTCATGATCTTTTGAAGGTATGACGTACTTTCGCATCGTGGTGAAATCGATTTTTTGCCAATATGCAAATACTTCCTTTGTGAGACATTTAAAGTGAAAATTAGGTAAAAATAGTTTACTAAAAATGATGTTACTGCTTTTACTACAAAAGACCTTTCTATTTGTATTGTGGAAGGACGATTTTGTTAGAAAACTTGAATGGTTACTGGGATATCCATAATCATTTCTCATTAACCATCAGCCTGAAGTGTTCAAGGCCTCATTCAAGGTTTTACATTTTTTAAGTATATTAAAGGCTTCCTTAGGTTCAGATGAAATGAATAGACCAAGTGTGGCAATGGATACGTGAATTCTTTTGGAATCGTTGTGGAAGTGCGCCTAATTATATCAATAACTCTGTTATTGTTGGAACATATTAAGTGAGAATAAGCGGTTGATATTACCAAAACTGTGTTCTGAAGTTCTTTACTTCTTCATTACGTATGTTGCTAAAACCCGTAGAGTGTAGCTTTCTACCATGTTGACTCATAAATCGGCATTGTTCTAAACGTCAGATGACGATTTATTAAGAAATGCGAAATTAATCAACACCCTAATTGTACTGTAAGTGGCCCAAATAGAATAGGAAATGTAATGGAATATGTAAATAGCGGAAAGAGAAGTGAGCACTAGAATAACAGAAGTCCCTGCAGTTCATTCTGGTGAGCTCTTATTTGGGCTTCGCGATAGTATCCGTGAATCCTCAAACGCTGGTTGGTTATTCTTCTGGTCCTAGAGGAGGTGTTATAAAAGGGGAAGAACATAATTGGTTGGGTAATACTACACCCATTCTGATTGGCTGCTGAGATCATAAGTATATAGCGCTCTCAACGGCACCAATGCATGCCAGTTATAGTCCCTTAATTTGCAATGTTTATTACAACCTGTGTTTATTACTCCTTTCCCTTTTCACCCCATTCGTACATTGGTGTTCAATATGCATATAGTCCTGCTTAATTCTTGATTTTATCATTTGTAAAGAGCTTTTAGGAAGTTCAATGTCTTTGTCTGGCGGGCATCTAAAGGCCTACTGATTAGATAAGTGTTACTTTGAAAGTTGTTACAATAGGTAACCTTCGGCTGTCTCTTCCCAACTTGACCTCAAGGAGCTTACTGCTAATTTCGCAGTGTCCTCCAAAATCGCTGTATTACTCCCATTATGTAATTTCCACTCTTGAAATCTTATGTTTTCTTAAAGGGGGTACAGTCCCACTATAAACTTTGAAATTAAACGGAAACTAAACGTACTATCCCTCTGTCTTCTTCAACAAATCATTCAGTTCCACTATCTTGCTTTGTGGTGAATATTGTAATAAATTGCAAAATGAGGACTCAGCCTAACTTTTCTCTCCAGACATTAGATCTCTAAGCCATGGGTTTCTCTTCTATCCGTTTGTTCTCCATTTTAAAGAGGTCGGAGGGATTTTAGAACTGCCTTTTGTTATCTTCTGTTCTAAATGAACAAAAGAAACTATTGTAGTCAGCAGTATCTAGAATTATACTAATCTACGGTCAATATGCAAAATTATTACAGAGAAACTGATGAGAAATCAATTAAATCAGTCATTCTCAACCATTACGAGAGCTTTTCATCCATAAAGAAAATCGTATAATTGGGAGACATCTGAAATGTTAACAAGCACATTAGTATGCAATTGCCTTTCCCATCTTCTTAGCTACGGAATGATCTTTGAGAAATTTTGCATCTAAAGGTAAGATGACGCCGCCCATCAGATCTTTATTTTCCCAGTTGTACATCTAAACCACTCAGTAATGTTAATAGAGTTAATTGACTACCGACAAAGTACTTTCATGCAGACAGATCGGTGATTTCTGGGAGGTAAATGAACAATCGTGGAGGCACCATTCATTGTCAATTCGGAGCACCAAATTAAGTCCGGAATTCGGGTCGATCGAGAGTGTCTCATAAATTTATGCTTTTTAAATCAAAGATTTGATTTAATCTGATTAATTAATATTTACTAAATAATATTTAAGGTATTTTGATTAACATCTTAAGTCGAATTTTAGAATCTTAAGAGTTAAATTTTAAGGTCAAGGGAAAGAGGAAAGACAAATAAGTGAAAGCAGCATCAGGGTATTTTTATTCCAGTCTCATTATTTCGGTATACAGCTAAGAGAATAGAGCATGTCACACGGGTTTAGAAACTTTGCATAACCTGCTACAGTTTTGATGTAAATAACATAATCCACCTGTCACTCAAGATAACATTCTGCTGCTTCAGCCAAATTTTATGCTAACTCTGACTTCCAATACCTGGTTTGCAAATGTAGAATATTTTCGGTATTATTGGTAACCGGAGTAAAGTGTCTAAAGTATCAGAGTTTGAATATTAATACTATTATATTAATACCTTCAGAATTAATAGACAATGACAACATGAAATACGAACATCAAATTTGTTAGTATCATTATTCTAACATTGTTGCATAATATATATCCTCATAGTATTCCATATAAGGATCTGTTTTCAAACCCGCTTTTCACATCAGACATTCATAAACGTTATATCGCTTGATGAAATGTTAATGAAAGAAGCAAAATCCGCCGGTAATTCAAGATAATCCTGAGCTGCTGACTATCATACTTTCAAATTTCCACCGACTTCTGTACTCCTAAGGTCACTCATGCTGTCTATCAAGTGATGTATCTTGAAATGGAAGAAGTCACTTTCTGCAGGCTAAAACGACCCTTGTCAAAAATCAGCACCTGGTTCCTGAATATAATTTAACAAATAAAAGTTTTCTTACAGGTTCAAATTTGTTGAAAGATGAAGACCTGAGAACAGTAATTAAAACTACTAAAAGAACGAGTTTAGGATTGAATGAGGTTGTAGTTAGATGCATAGTTTCTGGTTTGAAGAAGTTCTGCTAGTTGCCTCATCTAGTTTCTATCAGTTCTCAGTAAAAGACTGTTGAAATAAGTAAGCTTGATCAGTAGAATTTTTGAAAGTAAAAGGAAGGTCGAGAAAGTGAATAGTGATCATTATGCACTGTTGGTTGTATTGGCGAATTGGAGTATGATAATTCAGCAAATTGTCTTGAAGTCACGTCAGAAAATTAAGTATTCATAATCGGAATGAACACATCGGCAAGGCAAGATAGTTCATTAGGGACGTGTCATAATAGTAATTTATATCTTGAGGACATATCACCACAAAGCAATAAATTGCTATTATTTTCATGTGGAGATAAACATCACCTTATTTTTCAACTTTTATTATTGTTAATGAGACATAAAGTATTGAATTTTCCGAATGCACAAGTTACTTTCAGATGCTCAAAAAAGGATATGTCCAAGCACAGGGTAAGATTGTGCTGAAATAATCAAATGTATTCTAATATCAATAAGTACTAGCCTTACTTCTAATGTATTCGAACTCAAAGATGATTACAAAAATTTTAAGTTAAGTAGCTTCTCAATGGTCTGCAAAAATTACCCAAAGACATCGGTTTAGACTAATGCATATTGATGATATCTTGAATCTGTCATCTTTTCTTTGATTGGTAATGATTTCTGCTTCGTTCCGGGTATAATTCACTTTTCTGACTGGAGACAATTTTCTATTTCCTGCATGATGCAGTTAATTTTGGTGAGTTAATTCGACTCAATTTTCGGCTTAGTGAGCTTAAGTCTGCCGCATTCCATTGTTTCTTCTCAAAGTTAAACAATCCGCTGCCGATTCAATCTTATTCCAATAATGAGATGATTAAGCTTGTAAAGTTAAGAATACGATAGCTTAGCTACTTTTCTCTTTCTTACGTTCTAAACTAGATCAATAAACTGGCATCTTTCATTATTAATAAACGCGAAGAAAAAATTTGTGTATGTAAACGTTTAAAAATATTTAATTTCGTAAAGCAATGAATCATTGTTAGCGCAGTAAAAGTAAATATGGCTTTGATAATAATCTTACAACACCCGTTAAACGACTGTGCTAAATTTTGTAGGTTAGAGAAGTGGTCGCACAAGTGCACCTACAATGTTGTGAATTGTCAACCATGCAGACGAATTCCGATGAACAGGTGATGTAAAAGAATGTGGTTTTCTAATAGAAGAAGCTCTAGGTTACCTTCCAGTTACTCAGATGAAGTGCTGTTAATAAATTCTTTGCAACAATGTGACACTCACACGTAAAATGCCATTGTTTGAAAATGTGAATACGAATGGGAGAAATGAGTTCACATCATTTGTAAAAATAATTAAACTGAATTGCTAATTAAAATCTTAATCATTATTATTTTCAACTATTTCGCTCATTTCACTTAATATAACCACTGCAGTTACCTGTTCATTTGCGAGAAAATCCTCTATGATATTAAATTGTTGGGAATAATTAATCTTTCGGATCTGGCTTCAGGATATATGTTAATAGGCTCTTCCTCTCCAGCACTGTCTAAATAGTTTCTTTGTTTTCTTACAAGCAATTTGAATGTTTGACCGATTTCAAAACTTCTGTAACTCCACTATTTCACTTAAAACACTTATCCACTAGCCTTGGCTTTGCCTAGGCTGGAACGACCCAGACTCATTTCCTTGCTGTTGTATGGTAAATGTCGTAATATATTTGCAATAGTAATAGCTTCTCTAGACCCTCTTTTTATAAACCAACCTAACTCTTTCTCTTTAACTTCATGTTGATTTAACTTACTCAGAAAGTAGTTTTACCTAAAGTAAAAACAAGAATAACTTAACTTGGAGAAATCTGTACTTCCGTTTTATTAAAAGATTTCAAAATAGTATATTCAGCATATTTTCAATTTTAAATCAAATCTGGGGAAGCTTGTATGAAAAAATTCGTGAATACGCAGGAAATCTGAAAAATTTACAGAATTTTGAAAAAGGTGGGTGGCCACTCACACAAATATTTGCATTTGTAAGAAAGATGTTGGAAAATGTATCACATCGAACTGAAAATTGCCCATGAGTCTTTGTCTTGATGAAAGAAAATTCCACCTTTAATCATATTGAATTGACAGCTTTCCTTCTTTTTGTATCTCATTAGCTTTTATTAGTATCATATTACTGCTCACATCAAGGTAGAAAATTTAAAAATTCTTGATGGTGAGGGAGCAACTGAAATCGCTTAACTGTAAGATCAATAGAAGGTAAGAGTTAGAGGTTGAAAAGACATTAACTGTCAAGCCAAGGTATCAAAGAACCTCACCTGATTTTATTTTTGGTTCGAGTTGTACAATATTCAATTATTAGGTGGTTTACGCTCCAGAGTTCAAATTTCATGATATGCCCACTGTACGTCTGATGAACTTCTTGTCCATGATATCCGGTGCTTAATGATCTGTTGCTAAATTATGATGGAGTTTTTTGTCACGTCAATTCATTTTTCCTTCCAAATGTTAAGCAAGCAGAATGATTTTACATGAACTTAAACAGTTTGCATGATCTTAATATAGAAGAGTCAAGGGAGCTAAAATGTTTATTTTAGCCGAGCCCAATAAGCAGTGTTCACTCAAGGTGAAGGAATGTGAATGTCTGTAGTTATAATTAAAAATACTATGATTAAGCAGTATGCAAAATAAATTTGAAAATTTTCCAATTGATATTGAAAGTATGTACACAGCCTCTAAAATAACGAAATTATTTAAATATTTCAAGTGATGTCCTCATCTCATTGTTAATTACTCTACCAAAAAAGAACTTTGGTAACAATAAAATAAAACAAATATTTGATTTTTATTAAAGCATTTTGTAACAAATCACACAGTACATGAATAACCAAACAAGATCGTTGTTAATCCTTCATTCAAACTGTCGCTTAGCGGTAGGATTTCGAGCTACTGCCCGCTTTTTCTCCAAGTGGATCCTTGAAAGTTGACACTGACATTGGTGAACGCTCACTCTAAATTAAGACAAAATACGATAGGCCGTTTTCAATTTTTGCCTTAATTTTCCAGGTTTTATTTAAAAGTGAGTGCATTTGTGCAAAATTTTTTCTGAATTTTGCAAAAGGTGAGTTTTTTCCTAAATCGACATTTAGCCCTACTTTGTTTTTCTTACAAACATTCACTGATAAAATGGTATCATTTAAAGAAGTATTCCTACAACTTATCTACATTTGTAAATTGTACTGAAGTGAATGAATATTCTAAACGTATCTAAAAGGGAGCCATTTCGAAACAAGATTTTAGATTTCAGTATCTTCTAAATCAGTTATTTTTATTTTAAACTGCATTTTTATTAAAGTTAAATTGAGAATAGCATTTTCTGATAATAGTGCAATATTTGCTCCTTGAAACGGTAAATTTTGTTAATAAATTACATAAAATTTAACTCACCATGGGTAGTGCAGGTTTTTCATTAACACCAGGAATGAGGAAAGGATAGGATTTCTTGTGATTGTCATCCCAGGCTCTAATAGGCGAAAAATACTGTTTATTTGAGCTGTGATGAACGTTCGGGTTCACTTCGTAGTCCTGCATCAGTTTTCGGAGTTTTTTCTTATAATGAGACTGGAGAAATAGGAAAAAGTGATCATAAAAATATTCTAGGAACACTTCAATGTGGTTCAGATAGTGAGGTAAATTCTAATGAATACCGCAAAGCTAAAAAATAGCCAATCTTATCTATCTGTCCTTGGCAGAAACAAGATACAAGATAAGTCTAGGCGGAATGGCTGATTAATGGAATAAATCAACCGCACAACAAGGTCAGAATATTTTGGACATAATTTCACTGATGAATCTGGAATTCGATTAATGAAATTAGTAAATTAGAACATTACGGAATAAACTATTTTTCTTATGAAAATATGAACAATTCAACCCTTTCCGTTCTGGTTAACTTACCTGCTTCTTGATTCTCTTCCCTGTTTTTTACCTTACTGGATTCATTTGCTTCTCCTCAATATATTCTTTTTCGTGATTTAAATTTTTTAAATTGTTTTCTCATTGTCATGAACGAAAATAATTATTCGGATAAACTCATATAAAATCGATCACTAATTTTCGTATTTTTAATTTATAAATTATTAATTGAATGGACGAATTCATGCTTAAACGGCAACATGAATTCCATGGAAATGTTGATTCGTGGCTGTTCCTAAAACGGTAGGGTTAAATGTAGTATCAGAAATATGATTTGAACTACATTTCCATTACATTCCCATACAATAAAAATATTTTGTAATAAAATTAAACTAATTTAATTGATTTTATGGTGCGAAAATTCTCAATTTTCAGACTGCATAGCTCTTTACTCATTACCCAGCTATAACAGTACCCAATAAGAATACCATCATTCAGTGAGATCTTTCAAAAAAATGTGAGCAAAAAAGAAGACTAAAATACTAAAGACTAAAAGGAAGGCATCTCCCATTAGTGTATAGAAAAAAAACAAAAATTTAAACTTCGCGATTATTTAAATAGTGGTATAGGCTGTCAGCTTATATTATGGTGAATTATCCTATGATTAGCAATATTTTAATGCTAATCAGTTTCCAGATATTCCATTGTATTCGTTTGTTACTTGTCATACTCTACGTTTTAACTGGGAAAATTAAATGCCGCAAGTCTGCTATTTAATAAGCAAAAGGACTTTTGACATACAAAAGTTCATTTGTGACTGATGAAAGTACTTCTGCCGTAGAAAGTTAGTCAAACTTTGGAATGAGGAATTTAGGTTTTTCTTTTATTTCAGTGGATTGAACTTGTTAGTCGGCCCTCTCAGTAGATTTTTTCATCCTAATTTAACAAAGGAATCTGTCAGAAGTGCTTTATTGTATACTATTAGTAGTTTGAAAAAATATTAATTTAAGCTAAAACCCAATTTTATGTTTTTTGGAATGGTTAGTGGATAATGGATGGAGAATATACAGAATTGAATGTAATAAATGTCAGTATTTCCTTCAGTCCAGGGAAATCACAGTACCTGATTTTTAATTTATATTTCAATTAATTAAATTATCATCAAAGAAATTTAGGTGAAAAATGGTTGAAATCACATTTTAATTTGATTATAGTTAAAGATTAATAGGATATTCGCCAAATTCAGGAGATGGGATTGTCACACAAGCGAATCTTTAAAAAATAATCAAGTCCAGATGTTTCCTCTGTCCTGCAATGAGCCAGATTTTAATGTAAGATATGCAAACAAATGTAAAATCCGAACCCATCAAACCTATATCTAGTGCAATTGACACTCACTCATTTTTCAAATTTAGCCCCAATCAAAGGGAAAACTCCTAAGTATTACAAGACTGGATCAGTGTAGAACCACTTGCTTTCATAATCAAAATCTTAAAATGTGACTTTCTACTAACTTCGTAAATGCCTTATTAAAAGCTCTATTTCCACATCATTTATGATGAAAATACTAAATAAAAAGTGTAGTTCCTGCAGAAAATCACCGTCATTTGTAAATTCCACCTCTTCTTTGCTTTGATAGATCAAGTTTTAGAATTTGGGAACGCTCATGTCTAACTTGGTTTTCCTTCATTTTAAGAGGTGTCTACATTTCAAATTAATATAAGATGTGCTTTCTTTATCAAATAAGCTTAAAGAAGATTATTCCTTATACAACAAGCAAATGATAAGCTAACAAGCTGTAGAGATTACTGCAAGTTTAAATGCAAAATGAAGCGCAATTTTAAACTTTTTGACACTAAAGGAGTACACTGGGACAAGCATCACATATTAAGATTTAAAATCATGATTGTTTTCACGATTTTAAGGCAAGTGGTTCCATTAAATTTTAAACTTATGCATGCTGGATGAGACGTTTAAATTGTTAACAAGAGTAGGCGCTCAGTGACCTGTGCATTTATTTGGCAACCATATGTCTCAATTTTTAATTTAAGTGCCATATTAGAGTTGAACTAATTACTTCATTTTTCCAAAAGCCATCATGGTTAGAAGTAAAAATGGCCTGGTCGACTCAAGCCTTTTCATGGTTTGGATGAATCCATATAAGGCATGAAGCATAGCCATTTTTTTATTCACTTAATTATTTATAGGTTTTCGTCTGGGTACACCTCAAACTATTTAAAAGAAATTAAATAATATAAATTATGCTTGAATGTAATAATAATTCTAAAAACTGCGGTTAAATACTAATGTAAAACGGAATATTAACTTGCACTGAAATATTTACTTAAACTCCAAATTTAAACTTATACAAACAAGGTGTTTTATTTGTGTCAATTAAAAAGAATGTATTACTTAAATTTTAAGAGGCTTTCTCCAGCTACATATGATGTCAAAATTCTATTTCAACTTAATTCGCTTATCCAATAAGAGATAGATAAATCCGACTTACGTTCAACAGAACCAAAGAACTTATCCATCCGATAATAAGTAGTAGAAAGACGAAAATGGCACAGATCATGACCAGAAGGAGAGGCATTTGCAAGAATTGCTGCATTACGTCTTCATATTTCTGTTCCGTCAAAATCTTCTCCTTTGGGGAAGTTATAGCCTCAAGAAAAGGAGTCGCAGACTAATAAGGTAAATAATAAAAATGTATCCAAGTCCATAACAATCCAATGAATAGCACTATGTTTTTGAAACTATTGAAAATATATTTCGTTAGTCTCGATATTCTTGTTTAAATTAACAACGACACCTGGTTGCAATAGGTAAGTGGTAATGGAATTGGTAAGTACAAACAAGCCATATATAAAATTGGTTGTCAATAATGTACCATTTAGTAGGAGAGAAGTGCAATCCTTCAGCTGTGCAAAAGAGGTAAATAAGTTAAAGAGTTTCTTATTAATTTATATACTGCACAATAGGCAATTTGGAGCAACCAATTGTATTTAATCTGTGAGTGTGGGTTGAGAATAATGAGTCATAAGATCATTATGCCAGTTTATACTTTTGATTGCAGAGAGTGAAAGGCTTCATAATAAATAAGGAATTAAGTCTAAGGATGGAAACCCTATCAGAATTACAGTAGATTTGGCATAATCATACGAAAAATTATTATACCACTAATTATTAATCATTCTTTATCTCAAAGAATACGACACTTTTCCCTTTTAACGGGATTGTGATATTTGAGATTGAAAGATGTAATGTTTTAGGCACTTTCTCCATTGCCTGCATATGCAGGGGAAGTCTTGTCTAGTATAGTCGTTTCATTAAAACAATCAAATGAAATCAATCAAAACACACGAATTAAAATGGGATATAAAAAGTTCTCATTTTATTTAGCCCAGTGCAAAAAAATTTAAGCATTATTAATTCCTTAAAACTTCTTGATTGATGATATTTAGTATGGAAGACTATAAAATATACTATCTTGTACGTTAAAATAGGCACCATATACTAATAAACTCCACCGTAACCCTAAAGACGGGAGTTGCACCATCATCAAATCCTTTTAGATCTGATCAATTCTTTCTGCATAAATTAGATAAATTTGAGTTGAATAAGATTTAGGAAATGCAAATAAAAGCAAATCAACACTCCTGAAAACCAACGTATTTTTCTCCTACGTGCTCTGATAGCTAAGCCTCGACCGAAAGCACTTGTAATTTCAAAGACTGAAATATTGTGTACAAAGGCGCTCTAGCCGTATGTGAAACCAAATAGAAATTTTGATTTCAAGGCTAAAATCCTCCCACCTTCGTTTGTCCTTCTCTCCTTCCTGGTAAATATGGTATTGAAAGATTTGTACCCATTTTCAAATTGAGTCCTAGAGAAGACAGCCTTTTAACCGGACAAAATAAATAGTGACCTGCTAAATTGGACCAGGTATTTGACAAACCCATTCTTATAAGTGCAGTAGCAAAATATAGCACATATTTTAAGCCATACGAATTTTCAAGAATAGTGATCATATTTGCTCATGGAGTTGTAAATTTAATTAAGTTAACTACCACTAGTCCCATTTTTAAGAGTAGGATCAATCAATTCTGCTGTTAATCTTTAGGTTGCAGCGAGTGGTGTCAAACACTAAGACGTATCGGGAAATGTGTTCTCCCTCTCAAGAAACTTTATTTCCATCAGGTTGGCAGGTAAATATTGACTTTACACCAAAATAATATTTAGTCCAGTTGATCTAATATAAAGATTCGCTGAATTTGGCATTGAAATACGGGCTGAATAGAGAGGTATATAACTTCCTAACACTGTATAAATGACTCCTATCATTAAAAATTGGTATTAAATCCTTTATTGTTTCCTGTTCTTACCACTACTTGGGTTTTCCGGCCTAGTCATCCCATGTATATTCTGTATGTTTATAAGACATAAGAATTTAAAGTTGTTCGGACGTTGTTTCACGGTTTCTCTCTTGCAAGTAATCACGAGGGTTAAGCATGTATTTCGGAAGCAACCGATAATCTATCGACGACATAATATCTCAAATTTACTACTTATCGTTTAACAATTATTTACCTTTGGATAAGTAGGGCCAACTTTTGTATGAAACTCAAGGAATACCACAGAATTCATCAAATGAAATTGTCTTGCATGAGAAATAATATCGGAGCTTTTTGAGCAACATTAATTTAACCTGTTTTGGTGAAAAAACAATTTTAAGTCTTAGCGTTTACTTGAACTGCATTTGATCAACGCAGTTATAGGTAATCGATTAGCGATATCTCGCGGTTAATCGGCTTATTTTGTCAGCTTGATTAGATACATACGGCGATTACGAGACTTGTTGCGCAGAAGCTCGGTTCTCTCTCTCCTTCAAAATTTTCTTTGTCCCGCTTTTACCGCTCATCACCCTTTCCTACGCTTCAGTAGCTGGTGTAAAATTTGATCGAAAATCTATTCTCGAAGTTGTGGTTATTTGCTGTTAGTGATGGTCTCAGTCATCAGTTTCTACCCCAACAGACTAATACCATTGTCATAAATTCGAAGGAAACAGCCGATAGAATTGACATCGAGTGCGCATTTTTCCATGCTAAAATTTTTCACCACAACAATGGTGATATTTTTCAATTTAATATTAACTGAAACTGAAGCATATAAAAACTAGAATCACAGTTTTTATCATCCGAGGAGGCCCAGATAAAGTATCATTAATTATTTTCAGAAATAATTCCATAACACAAAACAATACTGAAAAGTGGCGGTTCACTTATTTATATTAAAATTGTCAACTTACTGTTGCTATTAAAATAGGAGGAGTAATTCCATAGGATTCATTTATCTTAATTGATGGTATTACTTTGGGATTTAGTGTCGTCTAAAATAATAAAAAAATAAACATACAAATTCGAAGTAGCATAAAGCGTGTATTTACGTTAAATATTTTATCTATTTGGAAATTTGCTTTCATATGTTATGGGGATCTGGATAAAATCAGTTATAATGACTTAAAAATATTTTGTGGTTTTTAAAATCAAGAAACCACTGTAATAATTATTTCGGTGATTTTAAAGGAATATAAATAATAAACTAAATGTAAATCAGAATAGCAACTTTGAGATCTTTATATGATAGATTTTCTGTCAAGATGTTCTATCTGTTTATTATAGTGCAGGGTTCGGTCTTCTAAGAATTAATTTATAGATACTTTGAAATCTGTCCACGGAGTTGGGGTTCGAGGATTCTTATCCGATAGTGCAAATTCATATTCTGCTGGGAAAGTCGATATTTTCTGAAATCAAAATAAAATAGAAGAATAAAAAATATTCTTCGAATTTGTTGAAATTAATATATATATATATATTTATAGAAATTCAAGTTTATAAGAAACTACCCCAATTTTTATGCATCTTGTTATCCACATTCAATGTTATTCGAACAAATAAAACGCAACATGAAAATCATGAACATTGAATAATTCACTACAAAAATGATCTTGAAGACATATTTTTATTGATTTGGTGGAACATATATTTATCGTTTCACTAATTACCAGTTATTGAAAATGTTAACCAATACCACTTTTTGAATATTTGCAGTAAAATCAATGAAAATAGCATAGCATTAAAAGACAAATGATTGATTGTATCGTGAAATAAAATTAGACGATAATGTCACTCTGCTAACAACATATTTCGTCTGATTTATGATAGATTGTTAATCCTAGCTATAAAAAAAGTTGCCGATTGATAAACATAATTGACAAAACCGAAAGAGCAGACAAGGAGCTTCGAAAGATAGCAGTTAATATGATGATCGACAATGACATGAAAATCAGGAACGAAATATGGTCACAATATTCTAATAAGATCTGTCTGGCTTTGAGAGGAAAAACTGTGTTTAAAGTTGTTATGATCTGCTCTTCTCTGTATGATACTGTAACCGACTCTTAAATTCCCTAAAAAACTGCACTAATTAAAAGTCTAATCCGACAAATCCACAGTGCAAGACGACCCAAACCATCATCAAAATAAGACGCATGTTTCCATAGTAATAGGTAGGTTCATATTATGCTCCATTTACAACCGTAATGTAAATAAATTGGTTCGAATAAAAGAGAATTAAAAGAAGCAGGAGTTGAAAGGAGAAAAATAAAGAATCTCACATATGAGAATTATTTCGGGGAAGATATTATTTTCTTATA
Organism: Hymenolepis diminuta; assembly: GCA_900708905.1. Taxonomy (NCBI): domain Eukaryota; kingdom Metazoa; phylum Platyhelminthes; class Cestoda; order Cyclophyllidea; family Hymenolepididae; genus Hymenolepis; species Hymenolepis diminuta. The sequence continues at coordinate 485,804 of CAADRB010000067.1, read as the reverse complement.
TGCAACAGAAGTGATTTAACAATTGTTTAAATTTAAATTTAAAATCTAGCTGTTGAGTTCTAGATATGAATTTTCTCTGGAAACAAAAGACAAATGATTAAAATTTGACATTGAAACGTAACGCAGTGGACTTTGCCCGAAGGGTAAGATTGTTCTCCACCCCCAAAATTCCATGAAAATATAATTTGAATTATGAAAAACTGCTTGAGAAAATTTATTTGAATATAATTTGACAGTTGCACTTACTAGTGAGTTAGATAATACTGAAAAGATTCTATTACTGTCAGCTAAATCCAATTCTAATCAAATTCCCTGATTGCATAATTCTTTTTTAATTCCCGAGTCCATTTATTACGGTAATCAAAGGAAATTTATATCTCATAATAAGAAAAAATGTGCAATATTTACTTACTAAATCAGCTTTTTCCGTTGAAATTTTTTTACTGGTTTGTGCGAAATCTAACGTTGAGCTCTCTTCAATTTCCTTTAAATGGAGATATTTATAAAATCTTTTTATTACGTAAATAAAACACTACAGTACTTTAATATAACCGTCTATAATGAGTTATCATTTTGGCTTACATTTGTGATTGTGCCCATAGGGATACCTTCACTCGTTTGCCTAGAAAATGAATAGGATATTTCCGGAATTTCTGCAGTTTTCTACAAAGGAAAGTATGTAATATAGAGTAAAACAAGTATTTTTATATTATTTTGTATTCTATTCTACAAAAGTACTTACCTCTATCGAAAACATGCCAGTTGAATGTGCAGAAATTTTTGTTGATTTTTCTTGACTTTCTTCAGTTGTCTTTAAATTAATTATTTTAAAATGTAAGATTAGTCAAATAAAAAGTGTAGCATCAAACAAATAACTTTATCGTACGTAAGTGATTGTGCCACTGAGAATCATTTCACTTGATGTCGTAATATATTCCTTTACTGTTTCTGCGGCTTCCAAACTCATTGATTCCTCCTTGAAGAAAATAATGATTAATTAATTCGCATCTTAGTGTGCATAAATAGTCACATATACATATCTGAAACAACGAAGCAATATTTTTTCACTGTTTAACTTACTGATTGGACATTGAAGTACTGTATTTTATCAATCAAATTAATTACATAATTTTTAACTTTACTTTTTTTGTACATTTTGCTACCAATGTACATCTACAGAAACGGCAACGAGAACCAAAAACCAAACATCAAATATAAGCACAGATTCCTTTAGCACTGTTTTAGCTCATTTTTAAGACACTTTTGCATGAATCGCATCCAACTGACCCGACTTTAAGCGAAATTATTTGCTATTTTGACTGGTTCTAGTGCTATAGATATCCTACGAGGTAAAAGAATAATAGGTAAGCATAGATAGTGATCGGGATTGGAAAAAAATTTCCTTAAAAATACTTTATCAATTTTGGTTTTTATTTGTATAATTTCCAAATGTTCAGATACGTTTACTGAAAATCGATATTCGTCGAATTTATTTTCATTTTTTCTTACTCATCCGCATTATTTTTCATTAGTATTCAAACAATTGAGTTATATTAGAGTGATATATCTAAATATGATGACGATATATTCAAATAATAAGATGTAATATTTCGGTCCATTCACAACACCTTTTGTATGTAACTTTCTCATCTTATTGGAAAGTCCTTCAGATCTTTGAAAAAAAATGTTTTAATTATCCCATGAATTTGTTTTAGGATTTTAAGAAAACCTGCTATTTATGTCTGAAAGTTTTTTATCTTCTTTTATGGGCCCTTTTATTATATCAAGAAGGAATGTTTTTGCAATAAGAAGTAAGGGAAAGTCAGCTGCCAATACAATTAAGATTTAAACAAAATTCATTAGTAATTTAGGTTTGTTTACATTGATCAAACTCTTTTAGACACGGGTAGCGTAAATCCACGTCAAAATTATTATTAATTACATATTACATATTATTACATATAAACATAATTCAGTTCATTTTATTTGATTGCGTACTTATAACAACTGGTCTAACTATCCCTGTTATCAAAAGTTTTCATTAAATGACGATTTTGAAGGCACGATGTAAAATATTTTAATCAAACATCAACTGAAAGGAGAGAGGGAAAGTGAAATTTTACGTTATTTTTTTCTGGGAAGTTTAATACTGATGATAGTAAAAACTGGACGGAATAGGTTAATTGAAATAATGTTAAAACATGGGGATAAAGCTATGCCCACTGCATTTTTTATTTTATTAAATTCCATTTTTATTCTGAAAATTAACATGAGATTATCGCCCTCTATACACATAACTGATTACTAACATCATATTTGTAAGGTTAGGGTCAAGATAAGTCTTGTTTGTCTTATAGCATAATCATTAAAATTCCATTTTGAACTTACAGTTGCCGTTGTTGTTATTTCTTCCGAAATCTTAGAGTTCTGTTTTGGACTGATAGGTTTAATTTTGTTTCAATGTGTTACAATAAGCTGAATGAATCCGATTGGTTTGTGCGTTTTTGTGACTATGTGCAAAGTTAATTCGCTGGCCAGTTTATAGTTTTGCGCCAAATACTTTCTTACCAAATGATTTAAAACAAAATTGACAAAAAATTGACAAACCTTAAACTATGTCAAATATGAAGTTGGAAGCGTACGAAAAACCAAACTTATCATACATCCTGGGATGTTTTCCCGTCGATCCATAATATTAGGACAACTAGAAATCCTGCTTCTGTAGATGTACAACTTGAGCAGATGTGATGCATGTGTTCAGAATTGTTTATATACGGAAAATACACTTTACAGTAGAACGGAGACAGTTGGAGAATGCAAATAGATGATTCAAATCGTCAATGTGTGAATGGATCTTCCCATGAATGGGACTTGGGAGGAGAATGAATCAAGGCCTATGAAGACACCATGTTTTAATCATAGTGTTCCAAATGTACTTTTGAAAGTTATAGGAAGATTACAGTCTCCAAGTCAATAGGCAAAATAAGAAATGACACACTGAGATATGGAGAACTTCTGCGATTTTGTTTTCCAATGATACAGAATTTGTTTGTGAAATATGTGATTTTGATACGCAAATTAAAGCTGAACTTTGCGATTTAAAATTCTCTTCCAGTTCAATTATCCACAGCGGGGTTTCTTAGAATTTAACGCTCACAAATATATTTAAATGTTCTAATCTCATTAATGACCCAAAATTTTCATACTCATTATTATAAACAAATAGACTCATTTGTAATATTCAAATAATTCAGAGGACTTTAATATATAACTTCCCATTCTAAACACTCAGTCCTCTTTAAAGGTTTTAATGAATTTTTCTACTGCAGACTAAATTTTATTATTTCATTCAATCAGTCCTATTTTTAAAAAATTATGTATTAATACAGCAGAGAGTAATTAAATCTAAATCAGTACTAATCTCACTAATAAGGCTTAGGTCTATCCCCTTGTAAAACTAATAATCTTAAGGACCAAAGAAATAAAATAACCTTTCTCAAACGAGTGAACCTAGAGCGGAGTTGGAGCATGTGTATATTGGATAAGCAAAAGAAATATAGAAGGAAAAAAGGGGCAGCAAAAGGAACTGGGAATTAGATGGGAAGGAGACAACTGGAGTGGTTGGAACATGTGTTGTAATAAACAAGGCTAATTAACGCTCATTAAGGGAGTCGATTGATTTTACTTTCGCCAAAAAGTAATCACCTGACAACTAGAACAGCACAGAGTTATTAATCAACATAATTGAATGCCATTAGTACATTGCTACTGAAAAAATTGGAAACAGACTAAGCAAGAAATCTCCCAGTATTTGCAAATATGTGGACTAATGTCGGCAACGAGTGGACCAATGAAAATTTTGATCTCCACATGTACTAAACCACACGATCCAGTTCAACTGAAGTTAAACATATACCTAATATATTTTTTATAAATTTGTTTTTAATTGGCCTGGGATCCACGTTTTTAATACCCGGACCACTTTATTGTTATACTATTAAAAGGACATGCGTTTTCTTCTCGTATTTCTAATACAAAAATCCGAACAAAACTATCTATCTCCCTATCATCTTGTCTATAAGAGGGTTCGTAGAGGTATTGAGGGTGACATCTTAACAAGTTTCTTCTCTACTATCTGGGTGACTCCTGAGCTGTAGCCAATCTTTAGACTAACTAAATTATACTAAAATTAAAGGAATGACTTAATTAAGATTTACTCACAATTTTCTTACTCCACCATTATTATATATTGTGAGAATGTCGTACTTCGTTGAGTATTTGGTGTATTCGCATACTTTCTCAGAAAAACTTATTGCAATTAGACGGGAGGATACAAAATTTGTTCCCATATTCCCATTTATATAGTAAAGAAACAAAACATGAGTTTCAATGCAAATTTTTTCAAAAACATAACTTTACATTTCTCAACGGACCTGTAGTAAGGATTACTAGATGGCTTTGATAGCAATATAATCTATGGCGTTCGCCTGCAGGGGCCTTCAGGCAATCAGCAGTCATTATCCCTGCACCTTAGCGTTGTTTGTATATAAGAACCAAGCTCGTGGACAACATCTCATATTGAGCTCTGTTCGCTTAAAATTCTTACTATCTCATCACTTACAGATCAATAAACCCTCTCTACTCAACACCTTTCTTGTTCTCGCTACTTCGGAAGCAGCCTAGTTAATTTCGGGAGCAAATTTACAATAGAGGACTCTGCTAGACGCTATCTTGACTGCTTAGGAGGATTACCTAGCTGTGGCAAAAGGGCTTATTGGTGTAGCATCCGCTACAAATCAAGCATCAATAGCTATAGTAATCACTTTTGTGACATTTATAAGAAGATCACAAGTTTTAATATTTGTAATTAACAAAATATGTAACTAATTTTTGCATGCATAACAAGAAACTTTTACCATTATCATAATCTAAAATAGAGAGCTAAAATTAACAAGTTTTTTCAGATAAGCCAAAACTGAAAGCTGCTAATACGACTTCATGTGAATTATATAACTCCAATAATATTTAGGCCTATACCCACATTTCTTATATTTACAACTCTGAAAGCTCATTTATTTGGAAAAGTTATTGGCTCTGGTTTATTTTAGAGGTACGCAGTGTTAGAAAGGAGTCCAAGAGGAAGAAGAAAGAGAAGGGAAAAAAGATTATGAAGAGTAATAATAAGGGTGGGGAGGTGAGATAATTAAAGAGATAGAGTGAGAATAAAGTTCGACAGAATAAGAAGAAAAGCAGTGGTTGAACGTGGTGAAGTCTTAGAAACGTTCAGTAAACTATTAACTATTTCCTTTACTTTAGCTCCTATTTTATCTGAAATTTTATCTTCCACTGTTTTTCTAAGTAACTTAACTTCTTTAACAACTTTTCCACTTCGTTTTGAGTAGAATTCGTTTTTCGGTTGCTAGTTAGTTATCCCAGTATCCCAACCAAGAAGAAGGAAAAACAATTTCCTGTCGTTACAGCGAAAGCTTATCACAGTTCAATATGAACTATGTACATTATAGCATAATTCACATTAGTTCACGTAAATGCTTGACCAGGCTTTATGATCATTTCACTAATAATAGGAAGAAAACATGAAATATAATATTAATTTTGTTGAAGGAAATGGTTAATAATTATTCACAATAATATTTTTACCTTGGCAATTACGTAATTGACTTCGAAGTGCATCTTATACAATTTTACTTTTCTAAGCTAAAAACTGTTATTGCATCTATTATCTCCAAGCAACTAAAGAAATAACTATAAACTTAGTGGCCTTTTCAACGTAATGAAATATATTATTTTTCGAGAAGACCTCGCATCATTATTTTGCTGCATTCTCATTCGTACGGTAAACGAATTATTTAGTCAACAAAAATGCATCAAATGGAGATGGTCGTAGGCTGACGAAATACAAGATAAGAAAGAAACAATGTGTGAATGTAATTAGATGAAAAGAAAAGCGCTCTCTGATAAAATTTTGTAGTCTGCATTGGCTTTTTTGTAGTATATCGCTTTCACAGCAATATTAGATGTTCAGTGAAATGCATCATACGAATGGACGAAGTACTGAGTTTCCAAATGATAAGTACAGCACTTAAATTGGGAAATAACTTCAAGTGAGTTTCGTTTTCCTTGATGACCTTCACTTTGTCTTTGACCCACGACGATGATAGTAAAGCCGAAGATATTCAATTCCCGGTTTTGGTCGCCAGCTCATCACCGATCTACCTCTTTGTTTCTGCTACAGTTCTCTTCTTATCAGCGTCGTTTGAGATTCTGTTTCCTGCTAATATAAAAATCAAAATGTGCACCCATCAGCTGAGGATAAAAGAAAATTCGCAAGTTCTCCGAAGGTGAGAGGCGGTTACCGGCGTTGGCTTTTGACATTCAGGGAGGAGGATTTGAGCCATCATGCATTACTTTTCTTCCATTTTCTTCTCACCAGTTAGATTCTGCTATTTTGCTGTAGGGTAATATATATTCAATTTTGTCTGCATTGATGACACTCCAATGGCATTTCTGACCAATATTTAATTTTTTGAATTGCAATAATAATGATTTATTATCCCGGGGAACTGCTATTTACTTAACTGCTAATTCATTTCGCTTTAATTTCAAATTCCTATTATTAAGTAATTGCTTCATTATTGATTTGGAGTACTTCATCTAGAAAATCCAACACAAAACTTCAACCTTAGACCACAATCAATCAATAGAATATTAAATCTCCACTTTGAAATTTCAATGTCCAGAAGAAGTGTTAATATGTCATATAACTACGAAATGTCTTGGGGCGAGTTAAAAAGTTAAATAATATTGTAAATTAGTTAACGTCCATTAAACAATAAATCCGGCAGAATATGGAACACATATGTTCAATTAAGTATGGCAGTTGAATACCTCATATTTCAGATTTGAATTTTAAGCGGTGAATTTCCGGTAGAAATCAATTTACTTATGTAGTTCGATGAGAACGATTGTAAGAACAGTCTCTATTATCCCAACATGCGTGATTCTAAAAATGAGCACAATTAATTGTGTTCGTACATCGATCTCCCTGATTTGACTTCTAGCCCCTCTTCATGACTATCATACGTAATCAAGTTAAAATTTTGAGTATTTACTCACTTGTGCGACCCTTTCGTGTATGTGGCTAAGTTGTACAATCCTGCAGGATCCTACATTCTCACGATGTCCTCATGTATTTTTTATTATTAGGGGTGTAAATAGATTAGCCTTAAACAAAAATCCTGTCCTATTTCTCAACTGCAATCATCAGTTCATACCGACCATTCCACCCTTCTGGATTTTCCTAGTTAATTTTCAAGATTTTCTTCAATAAGCCGTGCTTTTTTTCTCCATATAAGGGAAAATAAATATGATCATAGGTACGTTGCTCAAAGTTATATCCAGAGTAATTGTAATAGGATATTAGTAGTATAAATAGTATAAGTGTAACGTGATGGAGACTACCTAGAAATAAATAATACTCTAGAAAGAACACGTATTGGTTAGAATACTTCTTTGTATATCGTATCAATTTTAATCATTTAGATAGACAAACGACGCTTGAGAAAGTCCGTTATACAGAATTTGTCAAGGCCCAAACAGCAACTAATTAATGAGGTCGAACATCGAGAGAGTTATTAACAGAGAAAAAAACAAATATAATATATGACGTATTTTTTTCTGCTCTTGATTGAAATGTTTGATATAGGTCGTTCAAATAACATTTAGAGAGTAGCTAAAGAATTTCCAAGTGGTGTAGGGATATATTCACATTAGAAGTCGTTAAACTCATCAGCACTCATTCAGTACTTGAAAAATATGCAAATTTACCAGTGCAATATCTTCTCGATGTTTCTATAACCAAGTTGTATTCACCAAAAGAGAGATAACAAATATTCTCGTCAATGAGATTTTAATCATTAAACACGCGTAGATTATTAGAGTAAATACAAAACAAAGCTTCAAACAAGCAGTTTCTTTGCATCCACTGAAACCAAGTCACGCACCGACGCAACCGACTTCTGCCATTCTGTCAATCGCTGAGCCATATTGCTAATCTGTGATGAAAAGTGGGGAAACAAGTAACTACTGATAACGATTTCGGTAAAAAATACTTTATAACCCAGAATAGAAGCAACTTACCTGATCAATGTCAAGAACACGAGGCTGGAGCCAAGTAAGGGTAACGGTCTGATTAACCTCATCAATTCGGCCCTTCATTAAGTTCAAAGAAAGCGCACGCATCACCAGAGCTTCAACCTGAAAAAAAGGGAAGAATTTCAAATAAATCAGATTCAAGAACTGCATTTAGGACGACTTTAAAACTCTACAAATTGATACTAATAACTTCCAAGCCCAATTACGAATACATCTTCTAATACTCGTCTCAAATAGAGGGGTAGTGAAAGACTCGAATTCGGTCACCCTCATTATTAGCCAAAATCCACTAAGGGGATTAGCCTTCCAGTTCACGGGATGCGCAAATATGAATATCGAACCCATTACCTGACATCGCAGACGAACGCATTAACCTCTGCACCATCGTCTAGCTCCGTTAGCAGGAGTTGAACTCATGCCACTTAGGTGAACTATATCATTAGAAGAGTCTAAAACTCTTATAAAAGAGTATGGTCCTTGTCATCCATTCTTGGGGGAATTTAATAATAATTTAAGCAGTATTATTGAGATATTTATTAGCAAAGAAATTATTGGCAAATGATTTGAGTCAAAAATGACCTATTCGAGTAAAAACTTCAAACTAAATAGACCGATTTTCCTCTGATTTGTACCTCAAACACCCTTTTATCGAACTATATTGCTTATTAATCTGCGATCTATTACACTGAGATGTGTATAACCTGACAAGAATCATACCTTATCTAGAGGCAATTTTGTAGCAGCAACAATATCGGCGAACGAAACAGTGCGCTGATTGGAAGGTCTGCGGAAGAACATCTCCATGAGAGCAAGAAGGAGGGCTTTTTCTTGAAGCAGGCCTGCAGCAGCAGCTAAATCATTCACAGCTGACCATTTGGGTTTGAGTTGCACTATACAGTCCAGGTCGCCTCGGTTGAAGGCATGAAGGAGATCAACAAGCCATGCGGCATCAGGTTTCGATCGGAGTGATTCCAAAACTTCGTGAGAGATCTTCAAATCAGCATAATTTACACAAATTATGAACCCAAGGTTAATGAAATTGAATATCCAAATTCTGATTTAAAAGATTGCAGCGTATTATTTCGCATGCAGTTAGTGAAGCAAACAAATTCATAATCTGTTCTGTACTAGACCAAACAGTAATACAAATTTGACAGTCGGATTCAATACTCATTGGCGCACATTCAAAGGGTGACCAGCCGTGGTAATCAAGAGTAGCATAACGCGAGTTTCTCATGAGGTTCCAGGATGGTAGTACTGTCCGAAACGAGTGCTGAAAAAACTCTTGCCTACAAGCAACTTCAGATTTCCTGGTTTAGTAAGGATCCATAATATGGAAAAAGGTTAAAATTCTACAGACGTTCATCGACTGGAATAAACACATGAAACTAGTGAATCCACTACCTGACAGTTCCTTATTTCGAAATACCCTAAAATAACATTAGCACAAGGATAACTTTTGCGAAAGAAAAATTTGACATGTAGAGAGCGGAGCATATAACTGATTTAATACTCAATAACTAGAAAGATCGCTTTCAAAATACTATAATCAAGAGATAGGCCTATATTACAGATCATGTTACCCGATAGCATTGAAATTCAACTTAACGGTTTTCATATTTAAGTACAGCCGATTTTAGAAATTCAGACAAGATTAAGATTGAAATTATTCGAAAGGCAATAGGTTCAAATTATAAAAAAAGATTTCACTAGGTGGCAACCATTTTAAAAATAGAAAAAAGGGCAACAGAAAGGTAATAAAACGGTGAATTTAAGACTACTCTGAGAAATGGAGAAAAAGAGGAAAAAACTCGTAACTGAAATGGCATTGATGAATATGGCTTAAATTGCGATGGCAACAGTCAATCTAACTTCCCTCAAAAAAATAATAAAACACAAAACTCCTTGAAGCAACTGAAAAGTTTCACATTCTTTTCTTTACATTCATTTTGTCCTCTATATGGACAATAAATAAACAGATTTATCAATAACTAAATCACAAAACTGACGAGTTAGACGATTAATTCTACCAACAAAAATAAAAGCTAAATACAAGAGAATAACATACCAATTCACCAAAATTGTAGACTCCCTGCCCCAAGAGAGCAGCCAATCCAATTGAGAATGCCCAATCCTGCTTTTCAGTTTCTGTGAGTTCGGATATATTAGTGCAACCAAGGAAACGAAGAGCCTCATGATAGTACTCAGCATGTTGACCCATGAGCTACAAAATAAGTGCGTTAGACACCATGGATTAAAAGAGAAAAATTGGTAAACATTTTTGAAACCCACCTTGTAATACTGCGAGCTCATTCTGTAGTAGCGTGAATGAACAGAAGTAACTCCGTCGATCTTTGACAAAATTTCGCCTGTCGATTCAATAATATCTCGAGCACCGGGCATATCATGCAAAATAATAAGCTTAATCATTCCAATTGTGGCTTGAGCCAGAATCAAGGCCTCGTCGTTCATTTCCATGTACTAAAAAGTGTAACTATGCTCAAAACGGCCTTACCTTGTTCCGATTGTCTTCAATATACTTAATGGTTGCTTCGGGATCTAAAGGCTGTTAATGTAAAAAAGTAACACAAACCTTTAGCTACCATCTCATTGCTGACAGGGACAAGAATCTCAGCAAGAGAAAGTGGATTAATTCTAAGGCAATTTAATTATGAAATTGTTGTTACCTCGTCTTAATCGAGTTGAGGAACTTTTGATCAAACTAAAATAATAGGTGATTATAACTAAAATAAACAAACCTCTTGTAAATCAAGGGAAGAGGTAAATCCAGGCTTGTTTAGGCACTCTTGAAGAAGCAATGTAAATTGATGCCAAAGCCTAAGGAATTATTTGAAGCAAACTAACATACTTTCTTGAATACAGATCCCGCATCTGGGTCCAATCATCCTTAAAGCTCCTGCAATTTTTAATTCTATCATCTAAATAATCCATGATGAAGGCTGAGAATGAAACAGTGCGCTAGAAAATAAGCAAAATAAAACAAGTGATGACAAAATCTGTTCAAAACTTATGTAAATTACTTTGACCACCAAACTTTATTAACCTAAATCGGTTAGAATAGCGGGATCATTTTCTAGAGTGTTGCTTAAAGTTGGAATATACATTATGTGGTTTAAAACGAACCTTCGAATATGGTTGACTGATTATATTGAAAAATCACTGATTTACTTCTATGTTTTCATGAATTCTTTACATATTTACCTGTTAATCATCTCTCGCGTACGCTTATATTCTTCGGAATTTTATATTTTTTCAAAACAAGTCTTCATATTTACTCAGTAGCCCATTCGTACTGAAATCAAACTTAAAATGGCTCACATTTATATATATTAATTGTTTACTGCGTTCAGTAAAATAACGGCTTATTAAGGATAATTTCTAAGGGTAGTTATATTTCGTTAAACTTCATTAATTTATTTTAGTGCAGATAGATAACTACGAATGAAATTTACATATCTACATTTAATTAATATATAGAGTTAAAGCGTACACTTAAAATTCTCCAGTCTTAACTCTTTAACTCCTATTTTTCTCAGATATAGGATTACATGACCAAATATAACTTATTCTGAGAGTGTACACAATCTATCTCCTAGGACAAATTTAACTAGCCTGATATTTAATTTGCTCTTAATTTGAGCTATCTTGATTTACCATTATTGCAAAAATTAGCATCTATTGAATCACAATTATCAATTTATTATGGTTCGAAGTTTTGTGCAAATTCAGGCTTATACATACGTTCTCTTTTGGGCATTTATCCAGAATAAAACCATCAGGATGGCATATACGAAATGTGAACCAGAGTCACTTACAAAAGATAATGTCTAATTATTAATGTCCATAGAATAGTTAGAAGATTGTTAGGAAGACATTTCATTATACTGATCTAAATACAAATCCCGTTTGCAATTTTCAGTCCTCTGTCTGAGAATTGCGACTGACGGCGCTGAAGGCTTCTTCCACAAAAAATATTAAGAAATGTAGTATATACTGAATAAAGCCAAATATTTATTTATATCGGCAAATTTAAAAGGGGCTTTAAATAAAATAACGTAAAATCAGAATTTCCATTTCCACATAAAAGTTTAGAGGTGGATACGTTTTTACTCATTTTATTTACTTTGATAATTTTGTTGTTTATCCTTACAACTCATTGCGAACTAGAACAAACGTCGGATCCGCTGTCATTTTTCAAAGATGAATGTTTTCCACAATATTGTGCGGGTGCATATCCCCGATTTGTTAGCCTCAGTACCTATTCCAGACTCATTCAGTGGATTCTCTTCATTATCACGCAAGTTGTTTATTTACTATTAAAATTTTAGTGAAAGACGTCCTCGGGTTAACCCTTTTCAGTGGTATTTCTGCCGCCTTAGGTTACTCCGTTTATTTCACAGTCAAAAATCGTGCCTTCTCAACACATATCAATACCGAAATCAAGAAAGACCAGGAAAAAGTTGTCGATTTTGTCGATATTGAATCAATCGGTAAGAAAGCATGCTTTTGTAGGTGCTGGAAATCCAAGAAGGTAGGATATTTTGGATTCCAAATAATAAGTTTTCTAGTTCCCATACTGTGACGGAGCGCACAATGTCTACAACAAAGAGACTGGCGACAATGTCGGACCTTTGATCATCGAAGCAAAAAAAACTAATTAGATTTCTCTCCAGACCGCCAGCGCCGATTAACAAATCATTTTACGAAAAGTTTACTTTGTACCTAAAATTTTATCAAATTATTATAATCCAAAGCTTTAGTCGTATTTTCTATTTTTTCACAACTTCTGAATTCCGACGCGTGTTTTGTGAAGATATTAATTAGCTTTACGAAGCGCCTAAAAGCCACATGGGTGGAAACGTCACATGACTCCGCTCAAACGCCCTAGATTAGCTATTTCACACTTTTAAACCTGGAGTGTTTGTATGTCTTGGCCTCTTCACATTGAAATGTGCGGCAAACATGAGTAAAAATAACTTATGTTGAAGTGTTCATCAACTATGCGATATATCTCCCTAAACTTGCGTATAGGAGAACATTTTCAATTTTAAATAAGAGAAAAGGAAACTCTGATAGTCTGGCTACCTTGTCTGATGTTACTTTCGACAAAGATTTGTGGTAAGATGTCTAAATGTTGGAAAGTGTGAGGGCACATTTTTCTCATTCGCTTGCGAAACTTGTATCAATTCCAACTGACTTCTTTTAGCCTTCCAAACACGCTAAGGAATGTGTCAGCAACGCCTGAATTTGATAAAGGCATTTTTAGTCATCCTTATGGGAAACTTGCACTCTTCTTGATCTGAATTAGTAGTTGCCGTTGATCCTCTGTATCACTGAATGTGCACCAATAATTTAGCAAGCGTGCCGTCGACTATTGTGTCACTTAACACTATCAAGTCCTTAAAGTAAAAAGGTCTAATAACGGGTATAATTTGGGTCGTGAATTTAGCATTTACTGAGCAAAGGGGCATGGGTTGTGAAATCTTGTGATTTCATCTTTGAAACCAGTACAGCTTCTACATGACTTGTGACGGACACTATTTTGTCCACAAGGTCTTTATGATGTAACATTCGGAGTAATCGGTCTATTTGAAGGTGAGAGCTGGAGTCAGGAATAGGGGATTGCGTCTACCTGCATTTCTATAATTCCGCGTCTCATAAAGGTGTTTACACTTATCTAATAGTGAAGAAGGCGTATTTAATTTACTCATTGCAAAAGATTTGGCTGCGGCGTCACTCCCAGCTTTGAATTTAGAGAGCTATTATCACAATCGAACTAAGTTTATTACTTTAATCGGCTAAACATTACAGTGGCTATTGCTAAACTCTGAGAATACAAATACGGTTATCCCTGTTCTTATGTTAATCATTTTAATCTTTCGGTTCTGAGGGACGTAGTAGGATGTGTCAGTTCTCAGAATTTTCATATTCCTTAAATTGATCTGTATGTCCGCAACTATGCTAATATCGATATAAAATATTACTATCAAGCTATAGTATTATCTAAAACCAAATATCAGTCCGGTCAATGCTTACTGTAATGTAGGGGTAGAAGTAGCTAATTCTCATTAATCATTAGCTGAACCATAGCTTTCGCAATTACGAAGATGCAATTTTGGACATGTAAACAGTAAAGTACGACAACATAGCGTTTTAGCTGCGGAGCAGTCTGACGGTTTATAATAAAGGAAGTGTTTGGCACATCAATACATACCCTCCTTCTAGGTCATAAGTAGAACCACACAATAAGCTGTTTTCATTTTGTAGAGTGTGAAGTCGCTATTACTTGTGACACATGCTTGTAAAGTCGCAGAACCGTCATAAATTTAAACTACTTAATAAAACTATTTTTATGGATACTAGCGGAGAGAATGTGGCAAAGTTATCGTAACCAATGTATACTTTTTTAAGAGGCAGCGAATCTTAAACCACATGTTTTTCTTCGATGGATGAGGGCGAATGAGCCTTGGGTAAAAAAATAATGCTAACTTTGAGGTTATAATTTTAATGGTGAAGTCCAATTCCTTCATATCTCTACTGCATCAAGCAATCCATTATGTTATATTATCATTTTTAAAGAAAGCCAAATGTATGCCGAAAATATGTAGCATTCCATCGAGCGCACATGTTGACCCATATGTCAGCAGCGTCTTTTTTGCCGGATGATGATTCTTTCATTGCATGCTCATCAGAGGAAAAAAACTGAAACAGTCAACTCCACTTAGCGTACTGTTATTAAGATGCTTTATTATAAATCCGTTTCCACTTACATTGAACTGGCGGTTATCCACTGCTTTTTCGGCTCCCATTTCTCGTCCTATTCCTTTCTCTGTTTCCTTGTCATCTCTCAAAGATCAGCTCTGGTTCTTCACTCAATTCTTGGTTTTCTGATTTTGGATAGAAAGATCATTAATTATGGAAGGGGATATTTCGGGTTGCTAAAGTTATTCTACTGACTCGAGTTAGCGTTACTTTATATGATAAATCAAAAGTGTTACCGAAAATTTTTAGACTACTTTTCAGCATAATAGAGAGCACGAAATGTTATCAAAAAACAAATGAAATCGGTCTCGGAAACTGAATCCAAAAAAGTGTCGATGATTGATTGATACTTCAAGTGATAAGGACGGCCAACTATACTGATTAATTATAGTCATCTAGAGATTTGCTAGAGCGGCTCTAAGGTGCTCCTTTTAACCCAAGGCAATTTATTCTAACATTCCCCTAGATGGTATTAGAAAGTATGAATACTACACCATATGCAGAGTAATTTTTTGTAAACAAGAATAAAAGTTAGATCCAATCGATCTAAAAGGATTTGAATATCAGAGGATGTAAAGATCCTACGATTAAATAGGAATGAAAACCGAAAGTTATAATAATGATTGGAAGCAGCGCTCGGTGGTATTGAATTTATTCCAAGTTAACTCTATTGCTGAAAATATCGCTTTTGTGGAATAAATGGAGGCGTAAATGTTGTATACTAAATCTCTGGTGACAAAATCCAGTTGGATATTAATGAAAAAAGTTCAGAAAAGAAGTATATGACCCATATTAAAAGAAGTAAAAATTTTCATTTTTATTTGATTTTATTGCGTTTATTGCATAAACTTGAAATAAACAATTTTATTGTGGCAGATTTACTCTAACTGAAATGTTTTGGACGTGATGAAACAACTTAGCGAACTCATTTTTAAAAATCTGATGACACGTCGGTTACAGGATTGGTGGTGAAACATGCAGTGGATGCTGCACCAATAAGCCTTTTTGCTACAGCTAGGTAATCCTCCTAAGCAGTCAAGATAGCGTCTAGCAGAGTCCTCTATTGTAAATTTGCTCCCGAAATTAACTAGGCTGCTTCCGAAGTAGCGAGAACAAGAAAGGTGTTGAGTAGAGAGGGTTTATTGATCTGTAAGTGATGAGATAGTAAGAATTTATTATGTGAACAGAGATCCGTATAAGATGAGATAGTAAGAATTTTAAGCGAACAGAGCTCAATATGAGTCACTGTCCACAAGCTTGGTCTTTAAATACAAATAGTGCTAAGCTGCAGGGATACTGATTACTGGTTGGATGAGGAGGCCTCTACACGTGGACTCCACAGATGCTTGATTCTCTCACCCTCTCCGAATTAGTCTATCTTTGTCCTTAGCGATTTCTCTATCTAACTCGACACTTAATTATGGTGTTTAATAAATTCTGCTTTAATCTCGACCCAATCTTCTTGATCAGGGATACTTTGGTTGCCTGCTGTTAGACAATAGCTTAAGTCTTAGCTCCCATGGATAAAAATTTAAGGAGTTATTCCTCATAAAAGGTAAATGTAGGAAAATGAACTAAGCGAACATCACTTAAATAGATGAATGAAAACGTGATATATACGCAACAAAATCAAAGGAATTTTTAATTTATTCCTTTTCGAGATTTTGCCCTGTCTATTTATATCCTGATTGCGCTTTTGTTGAATGCACTCTACTCAATTTACCCTTGTTTTCCTAAGCCCTTGCCTTCTCTAGAAGACGGAACAAATCATCGAATTGAAAACGAAAATCAAATGTGGATGTTCATTAAAACAGGAAAATCTGGACTAAACTAAAGTCATTTTGGAACACTTCTTAAAAGTAATCAACGAATTTTATCAAGTTTACACCTGAATAAAAACTACCTTATTAAAACCCACTTTCTGGTTAATTTAGAATTTTTCGTGACCCTTTCAGCTGGAGTAGTTATTTGCAAAGATAAGATTGGTCACTTCTCGATCCTTTTTTAACATGTGCTGTCGCTTTATTTGATTTATCCCAATGATTTGCTAAAGTCTCGACCCATAAAGGTAATTACAACAAGACTAAATAGGCAGCAATTTAAAATGTAATAAAATGTTTCGAAAATACCGGCGATGAAGAGATCAGAGATCACAAGGTCAGTGCTTGTGTAGGATATGGATGGCCAACCGCCCTATATAATCTTAATTACCTAGAGAGCTGGTAGAGGTCGAGTTTCTACTACAAGTGGCTTTTATGAATTTAGTATATTATTATTCACCCGTATTGACCATTGTATCAAAAAATTTTTTGGCACGCAATCTCTTTTGGACCGGAAAACCTAAATAACTCTTATATTTTCCGTTTCAATTGCTTTATTATTTTAACAATCTCTTCTACGCCTTTTTAATTTTATTTTAAAGTTAAATGGCCTATTGCCGTACACTTATTCTAAAACCAGATTCATTAGATGGAAAATTTTTTGAGTCTAAACCCTTTTGAAAGATTAAATCCACGAATTTACAAGGGCATAATAGAAGTGATTTTGTTAATTTCAGACAAATTACAAATTGATAAAAAATCATTTGTGATAATACAAATAGATTATGTCAAGTCGAGTGTTTATTTTAACTCATTGTTAAAATACACATCGTTTGGTTGATGACAGATCGATGGTTTCATCACTGTTACGGATGACTTAAAAATTGTTTGACTGTTTGGTGTCCGGTTCTAACGCTTTGCGTTCTAATTAATACTAGCCATTCTCTGTCCCTCAATCAGTTATAATTTCGATCATTAGTTCACTTATTTTTTTGGCTGTTCTTAACACTTGTATGTTGAACGTCCCAGTTGGAATGGCTTAAACAAAGATGTATTTATTTTTTCGCACACTTCTTTGATCAAACGAGATGGGTTGTTTCTAGGCTAACCTTCACGTGTTTCTCATTCCAGAGATATATACATATCTAGGTGAGCATGCTCTCCTTTAGGGATGTTTTGAGTGAGGTCGGAAGCGGTCTCGGCACATTTTCATTGGTCAAAAATTGATTGATCAATTACTACGATTAATAATAATATACCTGTTCTTAATATTATTTTACGATTTATAAATATAAATAAGTATACTACAAATTGCACATAAATGAAAATATATTGATTAGTATTTTACGGAATATATTCCTTGTATCCCCCCTTATTTTATACGAAAGAGAAAAACTAAATCAAATACATTAAAATAGTAGATGTATACTTAGGAAAAAAAAATAAGAAATACGAAAATTGCCAATGTTTTAAATAAAAGGATATGTAATTTTTCTAAATTTTGTTGATTCCAGCAAAGAACATATTACATCTGAAATATTTCTGTAAATTTAATATAAAACATTTTCAACATATGTGGTTATAAAAATACCTATTCTGTGGCGTAGAGAAAAAAATAGTTTATTGCAATTACAACAGTTATTATTAAAATTGATAAGTTAAATATTCTATTAATAATATATTACAGGATAGGGTGATAAATAACTATTCATGAAATACTTATTTAATTGTGTCTAATCATATTAGTACAATAACATAAAATCGAAACCCGTTTTATATAAAATTCAAACAAACTGGAGCCTTGGAATAGAATACTCCGAACCGTAGTTAGCTGTGTTATTTTAAATATATCGATTCTAGTTTCATCTGTACGCTCTTAATCGTACAAAGTTACAAAAAATTGAGGTATCCTGACCGACCGCGGTATTAAATCCACAAGTCAACAAGCTCTATTATGTCAGGGTATAACGGATATGATCCGATGATGAAATCTGAACACTAGAACATCAAAAATGAGCTTTATCCATTTCGAATATATAGAAAATTCAATGCTCCCAAATTCAGATAAGATAGGACTTGCGGTGTCTCAACTTCAGTATCAATTTGTAATTGATCTTCTCACTTGTTTCATACCTTATTGAACTCGTTTGCTCTCCTCTTCCCCTCCTCCCCCCCCCCCTCCCGTTTTACCATATTTATAAATTGCGACATATTTTTGCTGTTCCATTGGTGATAATGAAAGAATTAGTTGTTGGCTTCAATGGTAGGAAAAAATAGCCATGGTTTTCATTTCGAATTAAAAATAGATTGCTTATATTGTTTGCCCAATAACTGCTAAAAATTTGCAATCGATAAATGTTCCAACTTTCAGGGGGAACCTATTTGAAACACCCAATTCGATGGGCGTTTATGCACTATTATTTGCAGGTTTTTTTACGAAAATTCCTTTTTCAAATTTAGCCCAGCAGACATTAATTACAAATAATAATAAAGTCAAATAGCACGTTTATTTTGCTGTACTATTGAAGATATGACACTATTTCATTTGAATTATAGCATTTTATTTTTATTTTATTTCCATTTTTAATCTTACATGGACCAGTTGAAATCAATCGGCGAAATGTCCGAATGAACGCATTTCTCAAATCTTTTTCGAAATAATAAACTTCGTAATGTAGCGTAAGATTTCAAATATCAATTTTGGAGAAGCCCAGAATTTTCAGTCCATTTTCTGGTGAAACTTTCGCAATTATGTTAAATTATACCCGTCTGATTATGTAGGCTGAAAGAAGAATATGAGTAGCTGTTTGATATTGTGTTCCTCTTAATGATTTTCTTTTAGCATTAAATCTTATATTACCTACGGAGTTAATAAATCATGGAATTTCAATTTATGTTCTAATTAGGATCCCATTGATATCTGGACGGCGCGTTACATTACCGAACATTAAATAGGGGTAGGTTTGATCCGGCCGCTAAAACAATACTCAACTTTTAGTACCTTAAAGTGGGATTAATTAGACATCCCAGCAGTAATTTATCGGGTTTGCAATATAGAAATGGGGTTTGTTTTCTTGAATTCTGATACGACCGAACCTATTTCGGATAAGATTTTATATATATTTATGGTTTCTTAACTGTGGCCTTCTGAAAATAAAAGGTGGGTTTTATAATAATACAAATTTGCAATGGTACTTTTATTATGCATCTAACTTACTAAGTGGCGGCTCGATTGATTTAGCAATAAAAGAAAGTGCCTTTTTTTCACAAGATGAAGTTAATTTTATGAATAAAATCAGTGAAATAATTACAGGAACTCTCATGGTAATTGATAATTTATGGAAAATATTAATTTGGTTTGTGTTAATTTGTCTATATATTAACCAAAACAAAACGTTGCATAAGAGGGTTGACTTGAGGGACCAAGTCAACTTATTGCATTAAATTAAGAGTTTATTGCAATGTTAATTAACGTCTTAGATAGCAATTTCTGAACTAAGTATAAGACGGCAAACCGCTTATTGTGATCAGGGATTATACTTCAGTTGAATTCTGTAAGCACTGAGCTGTCGGCTTTCTAATGAGTCAAATTCACTCTGGAGCGATCAAGTATCTCAAAGCTTAATTTTTGTCAAACTAAATTATGCAAGCCATACTTAGAGTTTGTTGACCAGTTGATTTAATAAAAAGGTTGACTTATTCTCCTGAATTCATTTGTATCTCTTAACTGGTTGATAACAAAGATAAATGAGATTAACCAAGTTAATTGTTTTCTCTGATAAAAAAGGAGGTTGCATTTTGGGGAGATTAAGTAATAATTTAAATACGGTAGTCAATATGGATGTTTTCCTTCTTAAGAAAATTTATGTTTAATTTAAGCAATTCATAAATAATTACTGATATTAATTTTGAGATAAATTAACTAACTAGTTTAATTAACTAGTTAACTCCTTCAGGGTCATCGGCAATAATTCAATTTCTTACAATAAAATCAAAAAAATAACCGTCCTTACACATTCAGTCAGATTAAGTAACATTTACATTCTGCAGGAAATAAGTTCACACTAAATAAATTGCTGAAAGAAGTCGCTTAATGAATTCTCTAACGAAATTCACAGCTGTTGCATTTTAAGGTTCAACAAGTCGGTCAATGAAAATATTGATTTGTCTTTTAATTACTAAGCTTCCATCTCAGTCTAACTCAAAACATGAAACCCCCCAAACGAATCTGTCAGATTTTAGCGAAAAAATAGTAATTTGTTTATTATTAGTCATTAGCAATACCTGGCATAGGAGATTTTTGCCAATG
Source organism: Hymenolepis diminuta (assembly GCA_900708905.1). Lineage (NCBI taxonomy): Eukaryota > Metazoa > Platyhelminthes > Cestoda > Cyclophyllidea > Hymenolepididae > Hymenolepis > Hymenolepis diminuta. The sequence continues at coordinate 464,720 of CAADRB010000067.1, read as the reverse complement.
AGACGATGACTAAAGGCAAAAGCTTACCATTTAGGCGATCCAGGTGCGTCAATCACTTCTTGGATATATTTGTAATGAGGGGCCGAAAACAAAGCCACAGAGTCTATGTACTAGATCTTCTAGTAGTATTACAAAATAGAAGAGTTATACTTACAAAAGTAGGGGCACAGTCATCTACAAACTCACAACAACAATATACAAAACGTGCGTTTGTCTCGATATTTAGGTTCTGTCAAATTATGCAATTTATAAATAGTGCAACCACTAAAGGAATCTACTTGTCAATTACCTATAATTAAGAGCAGACTGTATCAATACCTTTACCTACGCATTGCGAGAGCTCCATTACCTTAGCTCCATGTCCAAAAGCAGTAAAAATCCTATAATTTTAAGATGATTGTTAAGTTTGATGAAGAAAACAGTAAGATTTGATTTGTCTGATGGAGGAGGAATAATGCGATCAACAGTGTTGGACATTAGAATAGCATTTTACTAATTGTATCTAAATACTAACTGAGATATAAAATACACATCTTGTACCATCGGTTCTTCAGCATGACACAAAGTTCAACAATGGTTCTCAATCCAATGAAGCGAGTTCTGATAATGATCAAGGTTGAACATTATATTTCTTTAATTAATACAATGTTATATTCATCCCATTTACATTTACCCATGTCTTGCCATATTGTACCCGTTTCCTGTTCCATCTATTCAAATGCTCCTCCGTGATTAAAACTTAAAAAATTTTTGGCATCGACATGGGTCTTGCAATTATTCGAGTATAAGTGAACATCACTATTAAGGTTAAAGAGAACTTTTTCCACATGATTATTCATATTGTGTATTTAACTTCAAAATGCATTTAATACTGGTGTAGGCAAGTGACTTTTTAATCAATTAGCTCTATAAAAATATTGACACTGAAATTTCATCTAATAACGCAGCAAATAATTTCTTTTTGAAATCCCATTTAAAATATTTGATTTGTTAAATTCGTGCAACTAAAGACGTTTATGTTCTTTGACGATATTCAAGGGACGGAAAATCGTCAATTTTTATTACGTTCATTGAATCAAAGAGGTCCCCTCAAATTCAAAATTTAAATATGAAACCGTTTAATGTCATATAAATCAGTTTACTTTCCCGGCCTTTGGGAGAAAAATAAATTAAATTAAGCATGTTAAACGAAAATACACACCTACTTTATCGAGCCCATATGTTTAAGAGTATTTGACATTGAAAGACCTCTTCCAGTAGCTAAGCAGAAGGACTGTTTTCCAGTTGGTGAAAGAGAAGTCGTGTCCACCTTCCATAGACCATTAAAATTATCGCTATTCTAAAAACGTATTTCATCTTTTTCACGATGGAATATACGGCTGCAACTCATTATTTAGAAATTCCAGTGTATCAGGCGTAACTAATGGTTCATCATATCATTTTCAAATTTCAGTTGGATATTAACATAATGGCAAATGTTTAAATTAAATAAATTGTAATACTTCCGTGATTAGTGGAATTTGTTAGCTTTCGACTGAAGGAATGCTTTCATACCAAGACCATACATATATGTAGATCACTAAAAAAGCCATTTTAAAATTAGCCAAAATACAAATAACGTGTTCAAATATACAGGTAATTATCTGTTTAAATCTGACCCTTTGCCACAAATCGATGCAATTATTTTAAAAATACATTTTATTTTGCGGAATATTAAGTAAATGACGTAATGTGTTACCTGTAAACTGTAATGCCGCTCAGGATTTTGCATCCATTTTAAGCGTTTACGGCGATGATTACTTGTCTCAAATAGAACGTTAAGTTTAAGACAAATTCGCAAAGGCCCTGAATTAAAAGTAAACTTTTAATCTATTTAATTTATTTTATTCAATTTTCTTAATTCACTTGGATAGTAAGGAATATCAAGGAAACACGATGCAATATGAGGAAATGATTAAATTTGATAAAAGAAATCGGTTCCTACGTATATCACTCTCGAGCAACTGAAGTAACGCGGTGACATAACAAGAAATAGGTCATTTCAGTCATAATGTAAGAATAGTTTAGAGGCTTCCAGGAAATTCAGCTTAATTTATATATCCATATATTTGGCATATATTACAAACTTTACCTCGCATGTGACAACCATGTCTGATAGTCGAAATCTCCGAGGGAAAATTGGCTGAAATTATGAGTGAAAATATGGATCGACTAAGGGGTTTGTTCTGACATCAAGAGTTTATGAGCTGTAATACAGAAAAGGCAATGTTTCATATAATCTAATTATTGCTCAGAGTTAAGTAAAACGTCAGAATTTAAGTCAAAGTTTAGGCACTAATAATAAGTTCTACTTATTTGTATTTATTTTCGATTTCAAAGGAAAATAATTGAAAACAAACAATTCCATGTTTACAGTAAGCGTAATTTCTAGACTGCAGCAATAAATTACTGATAATAATCAACAACAATGATGATTAATTATAACAATATAAGATTTTTGGGCGCCATATTTTGCGACACTAGGAAAACCGATAAATTAACCTACGATTATTAGATCAAGTTACTTTACGCATATAATAAAGGTTAAGGTTGTATTAATATGACAGTAGAAATATAGCAGATAAAGTAGCTCCTGGATAAAAATTATTTCCGTCCAAACTCTCCTTCATCTCACTGATGTGGCGCTTTGAAAATCTTTTCATTAATTGTGAATATCGAAGGTTCAACAAACATACGCACACTTCTTGATCCACAAACCTTAAAACCTGGCTCAAATAAAATTCATTTGGCCTTCCCGATCATTTTTTTCAGTGAAAACTGCTTAAATTTGTCAACTAACCAGTACACAAAAGTTACCAAATTTAAGGTGCTGAATTCAAATAGTCGAAATTCTTAAACAAAGAAATGCTTCTAAAGTTTATTTAAATCGAACACTTTAATGAAAGCTTCTTTCCCAACATTGTTTAATATTCTTGTTTCACCTATGTTAGTTCATTATTGATCGTGTGATTCAATATTGCGAGTTCTGAGTCGTGTAAACCAACGTTTGATCTCTAATAATATGCTTTATGAGTGGGAAATAAAGATGCGTAAATGAGTAAAATGAGAAAAAAAAGTTAGTAGGCAACAAAAATTTATTTACAATTTTTATTGGGGTGATTGTCTGAAATTTTATTGGCGAAAAAGAAGCGCGCTTTACGGAATATTTGACCTAGAAATTGGTATTTTTCGTAATTAAAGGAATACATTAGTGATAATTAGAATCTGATGGTCAGCCAAGGATGCTTCAAATGATAATTTTGATCGCGCTTCTTGTTATTCTTTTTTTCTCCATCATTCCAAGGCAAGATGACTGTTCGATTTATCTATTCTATACAGAATTGTGTTTTATGCCGTTTCTTGGCGTATAAAACAAATATTTCCCTGTGCAATAACCTGCTCAAAATTGGATTTTCGTGGTGCATATCTCGTCCGTGTATCATTTCTCACTGGAGACTCAATAGTATGCTCGATGCAATTATTTGAGTTCTTGTTTTTAGGAGATCGATAGAATAAAACTTACTAGTTGGCTACTGAACGCCGACGCCAGTTCATTTATCTGTGCTTTCATATCCTGCATCCATATTTACACTTCCCCTGATGGTCTTTCAAGGATTTCATATTTGAGCAAGTGCGCTCGAAGACATCCGACTAATCAATCGAATAAAGATGCGTCTGTCAACCTTCCATCGGTAACCATGATCTTATTTTAAATGCAATAGCGTTCTTTAGTGGTTTTCATTAGTGATAAAATCTTGTCGTGTTCACCTCTCCTATATTCGAACAAAGGCACTCAATCCTCCACAGATTTCGACTATCAGAAATCACAAGGCTGTCACCTGTCTAAATATTGACAATTTCACTCTTTCTGGTCATAGATTTAAACAAGAAATCGCAATTAATTTTGGAAGTCTTTCTATCAAACTACTTACATCTGCGAATTGTCTGAATGGAGACGAGTTCACGTGTAATCGATGTGGAGAATCACACTCGGAATCGGAAGCAGATGATTTCATACTGAACTCCTCTTCTTGTCTATTCTGTCACCGTCTTCATATCTGTGGGGATTTTGTCGCTATGTTCAGTTCCGCTGTTGAGATTGAATTTTGTCTTAAGAATAGGTCTGTTCATTTTAAACTTTTCGGTGCGTTCTTAATGTCAAGAGAAGGTAAGGTTCTTGGTTTTGCGTTTTTAATTCTCTTATTAGTTAACTTGTGGACCTTTGAAAAGTATATAGCGCCCGATGAGGGCTTACAGAATGAATTACTGGTTCAAGACCGAGTTCCACAGGCTTTAGAGTCCTCAAATACTTCGTTTAGTGTTGACTTTCTTCCCTCTCCTTATTCGAAATCAAAATCTGCGATTAATATCAAGCTCTTGCGAAAACCACTTGAAGGAAGTTTATCTTTGGCTGTAGATGCTCTTCGCCTTTCAAAGAGTTCTGAGAATATCGTATTTAATATGGATAATCTGCAACTTCTCAGTGGCCGTTTAATAACCACCTGCAGGGCATCTAGAGAAATCACGATTGAGCACATGGAGGTTGGAGTCAGTTTGAGCGAAGATAAGGTGGATGCTTCTTTGACTATTCATGGAATTTTTCTGGGTTTGGTTCAAGATCCTATGGAAACAGTATTCTTTGTGAATCTGCAGAATGCAATACGTTCGATTTTCCAGTCGCACAGCTGGCTCACGTCTAGCGAAAAGTCTGCTGTTAATACTGGTGTAACTGGACCAAAGTCATTTGAAGAGAAAGCTATTCATGCTTCTATTCAGCTGGAAACATCTCTACAGAACTCGGTGGGTAATTTTTGAAAATTTTTTATATATTTATATTATTGCAATTATGGAAGCCTGAGTATTTTGCTATTGAAAATGTCTAAATAATGGTGTTTGATTTCATGTTGAAGTGTGTCAATATTTTATTTCTCAGAAGCAGTTAACTTCAGTTGATCTTTTCTTTTTATCTCTTGTGTTTTCATGTCTTTTATACTGATTTCGTATTTTGATCGCCCATCGCTTGAACGTGTCATACAGGTTCCTCCTAATTTTCAACTTCCTATCCCTATAGAAAGAATATATTAGTGTTCATATCGAAGTCTTTAAAGATTAACATCATCAAAAATTACAAATTTCTATACTTTTACATTAAATATGCTGTAAGAATTCCGTGGTGTGCAAGTTAATCCATAGCAGTATGTTATCAGTATTAGGAAAGCTAAGATGTCAGGTGATTTCCTTCCTTTGACTTTTTTTCATTTCTCGAATTTCACTAAACGCTCAAAGTAATGCTGTTGTATAAAGATTTTACCTGCTTTTTTGAAAAACACTAACCAAGTACAAAGCTATTTCTATTCATTCTGCCATTCATTTCATTATTTTACCAATCTGATATCTAATATGGACGGTCTTTTTGGATTTGATATTTAAATATAGGAATAAGTCCTTTCTTACTTTATTATTCCTTGTAAATAAGATCGTTGTCTAAACCATTTGGGGGGTATTTCTGTTTGACAATTGACAACATTTACTGTGTAGACTAATTATTATTGAAGTTGTTTTGATTCATTTGATAGTATTACCGTGAATACTTCAATGCTCGAAGATCAAAAATGGTTTCCATTTGTGGGATTTTAAATTCATGGCATGATTGCGTTTGGTGGCTTGTTAAATCGCTCTTTTGTTTTCGCTTGCAGGCTGTCCGCTTGGTCTTCATTCCGGACGCGTCCACTCCAGCCCTTGTTCAGTCGGTCGGACTGACGAAATTGGATATTTCTCTGCCATCTCCAGCCTCCGAATCTTTTCATTTTGTCTTTGAAACAAATACCTTCTCTCTTGATGCGATTCTCCCCAAATACAGTCAAATCGACCTCCGCCTAAACCAGGAAGAGAAAGAGGATTTTGTTTCCTCAGCGCCTATTTCTGATCTTTTTGCAGTGGATATTGATTGTGAAAAGAGGTCAGGACTGTATGGCATTTCTCAATTCTCTGCTTGGGTTAGTTATATCACACTTTCTCTTTTTTGATTTGTTATGAAACTTTTTAACTTCAATATTGATTTTATCTGTTAGTGCCATGCAGATGTATTCGGATTCCGTATCTCCGATGTCAGCGTTGAAGTACCTTCTCCATTGGTAGCAAAATTCCACTCTCATTTACAGAAAATGGATTCCTTCGGATTGTTTGGGCTTGGTGGAAGTAAGCGTGGAAACCGTCGAAGTGGACGGTTCATTCGTCGGTGGGTCAATGTGGCTGCCGTTACTTCACTTCAGAGATTCACTCTCGATGGACATTTCGAAACTCTGCAAATGGTTTTCATATCGTCTTGTGGAGGTATGTTTATGTCTTACTGGATTTCTTAACTGCATTTGAGCTCAGACACAAAATTTATTTGAAAAAGTATAAAATTGGGTTAGTGGGTGACAAATTCCATTGATAGTGAATGTTTCCAGTGCTTATTTTGGGGATGAGATATTTCACAATCTTGAAGGATGACTCTATGTATTTTCAGAAATACTCTTTATTCATCTTCCCTACGAAAATAGTTAGGCTTTTCGTCCACGAAGCCGCATGATGCGAAATCCCTACCTGTTATCGATTCCCCCCTTTATAATCGTCTCGTTTTATTAAAATACACTGCAATCATGTTTTCACGCACGTCCATGCCCAAGTGATTCATATAAGTTCTCTTTGTATTTCCACTCGTACACACGCAGACACACTTGTCAGTTGTCTGTTCGTACGTTTCCCTTTACTCTCTTCTCCCCTTATTTCTCGCTTACTCTCTTAAATCCCCATTGTGGTTTATTCAGTACTCTTTGTCCTACCCAAAATGTGTGTTCTACATCTTTTGGAACTCATGTTTGCTGTTGTTAGCTACCAGTCGTTCGTTGTCACCATAACCTCAACATTCTCTCTGATTTCAGTCTCGTTAGAAATAAATATTCTTCCATTAGCTCGGCCATTTTCCTATCTTGTGGTAGTGGAATCCTACATGTGTATCAATTGACATAATAGATAAGCACAATACTGCTACGCTGTCAGCATAGTTATTGTGCTTTGACGTCTCGTTTAACTAATAGATTAACGGTTAGGAAGAATTAATCACTCATAAGGTAAATATGCATACAAAAATATAGGGATCTGGTTATTATTTATCGATAAATTTGGTAGTACACACTGGTTGTTTTAATTAACTGCACGCTTTGTTCTCTTGCGTTCAATCTTTACAATTTTTCGTGTTTTTTGCACTTGTATGTTGGCATTGAACTCACAAATCCCATACATAATGTTCACATGCGCAGAGGTCAACTACCCCAGTACTGCATTGTGCGTAATTATGAGGCTGGAATAATGTTTTAGGGTGTTATCATCATGTCGTGTGCTTTTCTGATTATAAAAAGGGAAACATAATTGGAAAACAGGTTTTACGGTTTATATTATTGTTAGTTATACCGTCAGTATATTAGTTTACTTCGATCATTCAAAATTCTATAAGCATATGTGGAGATTAAATTTTTATTGACTTAACTCCCGGCTTCATGCTCTCAATACTCAAATCTCGTTGACTAGTTGATTTAACTGAATGATCGATCATGTTACCTCGAGTCATTTATATTTCCTGACAGGTGTAAACGTAATAATAATAAAACGTAATAAAAGTCTCGTTCGTAAGTAAACGTCTAATAATACAGAGGTATCTCAATTTACTTTCATTATTCGTGATGTAATGGTCACATCTGTAAATTAAATTGTTCATTGGTAATAGTGTTGGCATTTTTTGTATTTCCCCATTAATGATAAATTTGATTATCATTTTCTAATAATTCAGCGTATACATCATTAGAATTTTATAATATAATCGGTATTAAAAGGGCAAGTGACAAAGCAAGTTGGTTCTTAACGTATTTGTAACTGGAATTCTAAATCCCTCTTGAAATATCAGTAAATCACGGGAATAATAAAAGACTATACGACAATCAGCTTCTTGAATGACCTTAATTTTTTCGTGTTTATTTACTTGATGCTTATTGTGTTTTGTATAACCGCCTAACTGTTTAACGGTAAATAACATTTCCAAAGGATTTTCCACTTTTCCTTGTCCTTATAATGAAAGATGCGTCTTCGGTGAGATTAATCACTTTGTTCACATTCACATAAACTTTCTAAGCCAATTATGATAAGCGTTAATAAAGGAGGATTAACCTTGACTTGGTAGGAGGCAGGCATTCTGGAATCACATTCTACCATATCTCTCAATCAAAATTAACCAATGCAATTTGCTTTCAACATAACTTGATGTTCACTGATAACTGCCGGTCTTGTAAGACTTACCCGTTGATCATAGCGCTATCGGCGCACATATATTTATGGTACTGTGTTAACTAATACGCAAAATAAGTAAAAAGTACTTCCATAAGTTCTCTTAGAAGACAATCATTTCTGTGGCAATTACTATGGGAAATTTTATTGTCGGCTAAAAGAAATGCTAATTAGAACTGCAGCTAACACACCAATATCTACTTAGATAGAATAACTTAGTAGTTTCTCTGCGAATTAGTAGCCTATTTTTTATCAAAAGTGGTAATTTGTAGTCGACATCAAAGGACTTAACTGGATGAATGAGGCCATAGGACTTATTATTTGTGATTTTTTTCCTCAATTTTGTAATTATCTGGAACCTTAATCTACTTTAGGTCCTTCAACCTCTCAACCAAGAAATTTCTCATTTTGGCCATTTAGATTTTTTGGTCAAATATGTAATTGCATAAATCTAGAAGTATTACATAATTTAGTAATGTCCATATCTTGAAAGGTTTATAAGCGTAACCCCAGTAAATTCCAAATTTACATATTTTCTTTCTCAAATTTAGCTCGTATTGAATGTGGTTTAACTCGAGCTCACTGCTCAGCATCACCACTTCCACATTTCTCTCCCTCTCGAACACCATTTTCCGTATCCTCACTGCACCAGCAGTCAGCTTCATCGCCACCTTTCTTCCTTGAATTCACTGTATCTAATAGCGAGTTTCAAATGGTCATACCGGATCCATCCAAGTCAATCAATCTCCTTACCATGCCTGCTTTCCAAGTTTGCTGCAATCTCGCTCTAAGAGTAAGTGTATACATAGGTTCTTTAACAAGGATCTCGCTTTATTGATATCTGATTGCTATTAAATCACTTATTCCTAGTCTGTGGAAGTTAGTATCACCGAATCAACCGACTTTCGACTGGATCCTGGAGCCCATCTGTGCGTTTTGGAGTTTCTTCTTCTTACTAGAAACTTCTTTCGAAGACGCCCGCTTGTGGAGACAGTTGAAGCTCCTTCAAAGCTTCAACCGACTGCAATGACAGCTCCTGCATGGAGTGTGGATATTCATAACGCCTCGGTCACTCGACTTACCTACGAGTCGGGAAAGCACTCCGTGTCTGTTATGTTCCATGGATGTGATGTTTACCTGGCTCATGCTGCCAGCCATCGACATAAACACAGTTTGAAATTGAAGTCGCCGAAAGTAAATGTCATTTGTGATGGGAGAGAGATCGCTGTGCTTCAGGTACCGTCTCTCGTTGGAATTTTAAAATTCTTACAAACTTAATTTAAATTCTATAAAGACGTATATGATACGTGAGCATTTAGCTTGTCCCTTCACGTTGAGATTGTTACAATCTTTTATTTCTGGGCTCGCTTTTACTCCATGAAGGATAAAATGGCGCACATAAAGAAGTGTTTACATTCTTTTTGACTCAAATTGTTTTAAAATAGTCGACTTATAAACCGATAATATTTCCCCTATGACTTTAAAGACGTAGTTTATTCACTAGAGATCGGGATTATCAGGCATTATTTCATTCTTACTGTCCTATTTATTTTGAAAACTCACGTTTTTTTATATTTTTGATTATTTTGAGAAATCGGTTAAATGTTTTTTTCTAATTAAGGGTCTCTTAGATTTTTTGTTTTTTTTACCTGATGGTTTAGGTCGTGTATTTTCAATTTATTGTATAATATTTCCATGTATAATTTGGATTCCATATTTTATTTTTTTGTCGTTATTTTGAGCTGTCCGTTGTCGTCTTTTTCCACTAGCCTTAAATCTTCTGCCCCCTTCTAGATTTTGAGGAAAGACAAAATTAGTTGAGGATGAGGGTACCTTATTTACGAAGAGATATTATGTACGTATGAGAAAAGGGGAGCGGGTGTCAGATAATGCTTGAAAGTACTTTAACCAAACAATTAGATTAATGACACTAACCCGTCTGATCTTGAGCACTGTGCTCCGTCTTATTAACTTTGATGATCAGATTATAAGTGCTATTACCTGTAGGTTATGGCTCTACTTCTTCCTATCATTTATATGGGGAATTTTATCGATTCATCTCCCTATTTCTGAACATGTGTGTATTTTTTATGAAATAAAATGCTTTCGTGTTATCGTGAGTCATAAATCAACGTTGAGTCCTTGTCCCATTTATTGATTAACATGTGACATCCTCCTACCAGTCTAAAGTTTAATTTTAAGTAAATTCTTTGCGAAATGATGTTAAATCAAATGCTTTATTAGCTGTATCAGTTTAAGCTTTTAGATTAGTTTTTACCTTTAAGATACACAAATTGGTAGTATTTATTGATCGATAAGGATATCTGATCCCGTTCTTAAAGATACCGACAACGCTGACTGCTATCTGCCAGATTTGATTTGCAATTAATAAATAAACATTGCTTTTTTATTTTCTTACAATCATATTATTTTCTTTCCTTCTTACAGAACTTCATGCTTCGAAAAATTCCATCCTCTGACTCCCAAAGAAAAGTAACTTTCCAACCCACTACGCTAGAAAACGACTGCTTGTAAGTTTTCGGCACTTTTAGATCCATAAAAATGACAAATAATAAGATAATATAATTAAAAATATAACACTATATTTCAGAGACTTTCAAATGGACACTCTACGCTTCACATTCCCATTCAATTACATTTTCTATAAGTGTTTTGAAGAGGTCAGTTCTTTGGTCTACTCTTAAAATAAAGGTAATATGTACTCATTCATTATTTAAAATGCCATTTTCAATGTCACTGTCGTCGATTATTCAGTTACAAATCGAAGTCTTGTTAATGAAGATTTATAATTCTGGGGTAGTATAATTCTGGGTAGAACGAGTATACACTGTTCTTTCGTTGGCTAAATTTGTGAGGGGAAATAGGAATGGCAGTACGATTTGAATAGGCTTGGAGTTTGCTCCTTCTTCCCCTTTCATTTGTTCATGCGACTTAAAGGTAAGGTTATGTAGTCTCGTGGATCTTTGCTTTTCAACGAATATCAGTGAAAAAATTACGAAGTACATATTGCGCTGCTTAAGTGTGATGGAGGGAATTTGTTAATAGAAAGATGCATACCTTACGCTTACGGCCGCATATTTTTTCTATTCCGTAGAAGTTATATTACTGCAGTTAGGTCACTTTGATCTAGAGCAAATATTGGCAAATTATGACTATTCATTCTAAAATTAATAGTTTATGAAGTAATTGCGAAAGCTGTTAGAAGCCGTGAAAACAATTAGTCGGTGATATAATGGTAGTGACTATACTCACTACACGCTATATATCAGTTATAACGTACGCGAAGAATCTACTCAGATGCGTTAAAATGGGTGTTTTAGGCTTTATAAAAGTTGTCCTCGTTTTCTACATTTATATGCTATCGAAAACGCTCCATTTAAGAAAAACTAATATTAAAAAAAACAATCTGCGTTCTTTACATAGAAGAAAGTTATCGTCATCACAAGTTATTTAATCTTTATTTTTCCCTGTCAGATGGTAAATTCTTTTTTTTTTAAGTCGAAGTTAAGATTTCTACTACTTTTTTTTCTAATTGATTTGCATATTTTTTTTTCTCGTGCAGATCTTGCCAGTATTCCAATTCTAAATGTCCGTAATTTGGAAAACAGATCGTATCAACTTACAAGCTGGGGATAGAAAATTGCTTGTTGGTCATTTTGCTTTTTACATGGAAGAAGGTGGTACCATTAAGTACAAAATAACAGAATTATTCATCCCTGTCTTATTATTTTCTAGGTTCAAATTAACGGTTGAAAGATTTTGGTTAATAATCATCATCTGTTACTGTACGCTTTGCTACTCGAACAAGTGGATGCTTAGCTGAGAGATCTTTAGTTTGGAATAGGAAATGGGGAAATCTGGTCATCTGGGTTCGGAGTTTTCTCTCCCAGAACATCTCTTACATATCGAAAGTCCTACGAAGACGGGTTAGCATCACTTTTTAATTTGTGGTAACACTCTGGCAGATAGCCATTTAGGCACCCTTGTGTGTTAGTGAATTTTAAAGATATCGGAAATAGGGTATTTGACGTCAATGGAGTCTTTCATTTGATCTCCTGGGTTATACTAGAGTGTCCGTATGCACTCGACATTGTATTTCGTTTTTCTTCCCCCTTGAGGTCCCATTTTACTTCTTGAGAAACAAGAGATTAAATTTATTGGCATTACGTCTTTGATAGGCTGATCAAACCAACAGTTTCTTTGGCGTCTTCCTTGGTTATGAATTTTTGAACTTTCTTTCCAATTCCTTGTGACTTAAAAGAAGTTCCATTTTAAAATGACCCCGCTTAGGTTATTTTATATGATTTTAATATTCCTTCTCCTTAACTCGTAGTTCTTCAATGTGAGACACGCGATAAAGTATGTGAAATCCAAGAGCTCTCCGTACTTCGCTGAAGTCAAGGCAATGAACACTGAACCAGATGTAAAGCCCAAACTGTCTTCTAACCAACTCTCTCCTGATATCGTGATTTGTATTAAGGTAGTTAGCTATTATCCTGATATCCTGTCATAATTTTTATTTTCAATTTGATATTAAGTAGGAATCTATAATATTGTTTATTATCGAGTGCCTTTTTGTTTTTTTTTAGAAATTCACCCTCGAAATCAAGGACGATCCATTTGAATGCAAGCTCAGTGATGATTTTATGGTAAGTTGTATTTTAGTTATTGCACCTGTCCATGTTTATTTTACCTATTTTGCTAAAATAAATTAAAGACCCTATGGTATTGATATACAATAGCCCCATAACGTAGATTCTGATGCGATAAAATCACATGAAAGCTTATTTGATGAGAAATAAAATAAAATATTTTGTTGTGCCCTGAACGGAAATCATACAGAAACCTCTCCTCGGGTGCCGAAATTTTTTTATTTCTTCTCTTCCATGTTCGTGTCGGATAGTGAATTTTCATCGTTGCTGCATTACTGACCAGTCAGTCTAATATATTGACATATAATGGTAAAATTGCAAATTTTCCCTTCGGGTCTGGTTGGCCACTGAGTACGGCAGTAGTCGGTAAAACTGATTCTCTTTAAGAATCGACAGTAATCAATAACAATGCATAAAATAGCCAAAATCGGATTAAAAGCTGGCCTGGCTATTCTGAGAAAATATTTCATTTAGTCACTTCCAATCGCTGAAAAGGTCATTTAAATCACATGGCGTGTACATTTCACCTGATACACTGTGTGAGCAAATTAAGAATAACTGGGTTAAGGGTATATTTAGTAGTGGGAGGGGAAAGTGAAATATGTAGATTCAATATTGAAATACGAAGAGCTCTATTGATACATTTAGATCTTAGAGCATTTGAAAGAGAGGGTGTTTAATCTTTTGAATCTCCTTATTTTAGAGACGTTTAGGTAAAAATTGCTCTATACCTGACTTCATGAACGAAGATTTGTAGTCGTTTCCCTAATTTAGGCATTTCAAACCCAGTTTTATTTTGTTCGGGAGCAGGAGAAAGCGTACATCTAAAATTGTCCAGCTTTGACACATTGGGTGACGGTTCCACTTCCATTTTTCTTAGTTATGGGATTGTTAGCATCGAACCTGATATGACTATAATTACTTTATTGGCGGATGAAGTTCCCATCAGCTGTCTCAATTTGAATTTGATTTTCTTCGACTTCAATCCAATTGGTAAAATAGTGTAACAGTGATTGAGTGATTCAATTTGCTACATGGAGGACTTCATGTATTTCATCACAATATCTTACTTCAGGTTCTTATGGATGAGAGCGTTGAACAACAGAAACGCGTTGCTGCTTTGACTGCTCAGCTTGACCGCAATCGACAGGCTCGATTAGTACCAATTTCTCCAGCTGCCGCGGCGGCAGAACTACAAACCTGTCTACAACAGCTGGAATTCCAGAGAGCTGTAGAGTACATTGCTCGTATCAGGCGATTCTACTCAGGCTACAAGATGGCTGATGATCTCTTTACGTGGAGCATGGAATCAGCTTGTTTGCATTTTCTCAATGATGAGACTTATAATTCTCCAGAGAAGATTATCGCGGAAATTAGACGGATGGACGATGTTAGGTGAGTGGTTATTACTTTAATAACTAATTCTCCCACGCGCGTAATAAAAAAATCTATTTAAGAATTTTCAGATATGTTTTGAGGTCGGTGTTCTCAGATTTCTTTTTGTCCTGTGGGGTATATTTGAGGTTCCATTATAAAATATGCTTTAACGAAGTGATAATGGCAAATTGTGGGTCTTGATGCCTCTTTACATTTATTTTTAAAAAAAGCCACTTCTGATCCATTTGTATCTGCAGCACTTGAATTTTGACTGGTAGAATCTCTCAGGTCTATCTCATGTCTCGAAATCTAACTAATTGAAATCTCTTTTACTCATAAGTCATTATTTACCCAATGTATAAATAGTTTAATTTTTATTTACCTCGTTGATTTTTTAACTAATTGGTGTAAACTTTAGGCTGCTTCTCATTGTCAATGTTGTTTGTCAGGTCACTGAGTATCCAATATTTCTGTCTCCTATCTCAAATAAATTAGTTAGATTATATGGACTACCTTTTGTCTTCATTTATGATCATCCAAGCCCATCTGACAGAATCTAGTCAAATCAGATTATTAGAAGTTAAAGCTTCTTACAATAGTTCGAGTTTAAGCTTTGGAAGATAGCTGGTTAAATTTCGTTGCCAGTAGTATTATTGTTAAGAAGACATGTCATGCAGCATAAAGTTATTATCTAATTTCACCATCTATTCCCCAGGGTTTCCGGACGGTTATTATTTGTTGCTGATGTACTATGTCTGTCAGCATTTTAAACCATAGGTGTATTTTGGTCTTTTTTCCACCATTCCTTTTAG
The DNA here is from genome assembly GCA_900708905.1 of Hymenolepis diminuta. Classification (NCBI taxonomy): domain Eukaryota; kingdom Metazoa; phylum Platyhelminthes; class Cestoda; order Cyclophyllidea; family Hymenolepididae; genus Hymenolepis; species Hymenolepis diminuta. The sequence goes on along the minus strand of CAADRB010000067.1, from coordinate 449,497 downwards.
CCCCTGGAATGGTCTTCAACCATCAGATTTCAGTCAGTTGTGCTGTCGTCGCATCCACCTCACAGTTGGTCGTTTCCAATGGCAACTTCGAGACTACACCAAGAATCTCATCGATGCCACTGAAGTAACTGTAACGGGTCCATTTGCCTTAGCAACAAGACGTTCTGATGATCCAAGATGTCAGCGCGATTGTCATGTGGATTTGGGACCGTCATGGGAACCAGCCACTGTTCAAGTCATTCGATTTGTCGCACCCACAAAATTCTACTATGAATTAATGGCCGGTGAGATACTATTCACGTACATGAATCCAAATCAGGAGTTTATACTCAAAAATCTCATTCCTTATTTTCTACAGATGTGAGGGGTCTCTCGTTGTGTTACGGTTCTAACTGGGAACCGACTGTTGCTTGGTTGAATCTGCGTTTTGATGATATAAAGCGGGCTTCGGTGGACCCTTCAACTCCTCCTCTAGGTTGGTGGGACAAGGTGCGTCTTAATCTCCATGGGCGTCTTGGATTCAATTGCGCAAAATTCTCCTGGCTTTACTCCACTAGTTCGGATCCATACAATGCTCGTGAATTCCTCACTTATCAGTGGACTAATTGTTCGTTTGATTGGATTCCGGGTAAGTTTGTTTGTTGCAATAGATACAAAATTGTTTTTTGGTGGCCAGTTGTTTACCTAAAGAAATTAATGTAACACCTGGTTTAAATCAAGGGGTGCAGTCTATCGTTAAAGGAAAACAATTTTAAGGCTGAATCACCCTGAACACTGACTTTAACAGTTAAATCTGATAATTCAAAATTTTTAGTACGTGCTATTTAAAAACAACAATGCATGGTAGAGAAACGTACAGATAAACCTCCTCATATGCCTACTAGAAGTTTGTGATTTAAGGTTTTGGCTTCTATGATAAAATCAACAGCTATTTGCAGGCATTAAAGCTGGAAAGATGAATATAGATGGAAGTAAAAATTTGTTTGTTATATCAATGCAAATCTTAATAAATATGTGAGTTTTTAAAATAAAGCATGAGGGCAAGTGAATATGATTAGGGAGTATAGAAGTTAATTAAATTTTCAGATTATGACGATCCTCACTACAGTAAAAAAAGGAAACATTGTGGACTAAGTTGGTCTGAATAATGAAACTCAGACTAAGTGTATACTTAACGGTTGGTATAGTAGTGTTTACAGGCATTCATGGCGTCAGGCAAGATAAATATGCAATAGAGTCAGGCCACTAAATCAATATCCACTTCTGTATATTCACTGAAGTGGGTGGTCAATCCCACTGGTTAATTCTGGCCGACAAGAGGGGTGGTAGAATGCGCGTTTCTTTTAAGAGTAGCTCCAGTGGCTCAATTCTCTCCTTACGCAAATGTCGATATCTTTTCCCCTAATAGGCTTGAGAAGTTTTTTAAATGATTAATATTATGGAGATTCAGGTCAAAGCATGTTACTATGTAAGCGTGAATGAACGCTTTGGAATATTTTATTACCAAGTATGTAACGAAAATATGGCGAAATTAGTGGGATTCCGAAATGTAATCTATACAAGTGGCAAACAGTAAAGAAAAGAAAACCGTACGCTCAAAACAATCATGAATGACATTGACGTAAATAAATGCGCTGTGGTACTTGTTTTGACCGGTTTATTTTTAACAATTTTGAACTTTTTTACTTCGTCGATTTTTATCAATTTAGGTCGTATTTTCATCCATGGCGATCTTAATCTCTTCTTTGAAACTGCTTCCAAATACAACGGAGTCTGCCACGTTCTTCAAATTCCTGGTCTTAATTTTGAGTAAGCCACATTTATTATATATTTTTAACACCATAGATTTATTTTTATTTACATTGTCGCCTTCTTTAACAGGATTTCCATGGATTGGCTCTCTTTCGGAGACCAGTTTGACCATCACTCTGTCGTCATTGTCAATCGAGAAAAGCTTAAACCTGAAGATAATGTAAGCTTGCCATCTTTAATTTTATTCTAAAATTCTTTTTTTTTCATTTATGACCCATTTGTGCTTTTCTTCAGCCTCATGATTCCTATACAATGTTCCGTGGAAACCGACTTCTCTTGAGCATGTCATTCAGCGTGAACGAGGTAACCAATGGTCAGCCTCCACGATGCTTCATCTACACCAATCTAATTAAACTAGTTGATCGTCTCAAAAGTTGTATGTCAAGGATCGCACGACCTATTCGCCGTGGAGCTGTCTTTAATCGTATTCGGCCACGGAAACCTCTCTTTGGACAGTTGGTTCAGTAAGTTGGAAGTGATTTATCCTTCTCTTTGCTAGGAAAGATGATCCGACTCTTCTTTCTCTACTTTCAGGTCGCTTGAATTGTCATTACGAGTTCCTTGGTTGGAAGTCACTTACTGGGTTTCATATACGAAGCGTCTTGGAATTCATGCTTGTAGTGGACCTTTGGATCTTAAATGCGTTTTCAGTGTTCATGTTGAAGGTGAATGGGAGGCGAGAACATCCACCAATGCGGTTGTCTTCGTTTTGCCACCTCGAAATTCTAGTAGACGTATTTCTCCACAGTGGAGTCTTCGTATTGTGGATGCTCGATTGCTCAATGGAAAAGCTTGGTTGTTGCATCAACCTGATCGTACTGCCCTACATCTCATCTCCGAAGCTGAAAGTGTGAGTTTTTACTGTCAGTATTACATTATAATATGTAAGTTAGTATGTGGTTTTAAGGTATATATTAATATGGAATGTTAATCGATAGGGCATTTGAATTACGAATCAGGATAAATACGTTGAAGAGAACAAGAATACATTGAATTGGATATGTAACAGTAGTATTATTGATCACTGAAAAACATCTAAATGTCGGGAAGAGTAGTAATACAGGATACGAATCTGAGAACACTTATATTTTCGTAATTAGGCTAACCCAATCATGCCTAATGCATTTTTTGCATCAAAAGATCTCATGGCAGATACTACTATAACTAGTGAAATGAAAAGATTTCTAAAATTCGCCAGATCCTTCGTTTACAAAGTTAGAAGGAGGTGCTGAATGAAAACAATGGATATGAATTAGGTGCCACGAGGAAGAAAAAACAGTATTTTAAATGTTTTACTGACTCACTCAGAACACTTAAGTTTGTCAGAAGAGTGTATGGCATGATCGGAAAAATCCTGGGAAAAAATGCAACGTCTTGCCAAACATCTTCAAGTGTCTGAAGGAAGAATAAGGAATGTCGTTCATCAGGACCTCGGATAGAGGTCATACGTTCTTAAACGAGATAAGGTTATGTGGACAAAAGCAACTCAAAAGAATCGTTTGATGCGTGCAAAACAACTCTTAAACAAATTGAAGCACTCAGAAGAACAGAAGCGTCCTTAGTTTTTGATTTTTTTGATTTCCGACGCAAAAAAAACTTCCAGCTGGATCAAAAAGTGAATCGAAAAATTGATAGGTGACTATGTGTGAGTGGACCCCACTGAAGTTCCAATTGTTACGCGCGTACGAAACTTCCAGTAACAGTGATGCTTTTCAATGTCGTTGTTGCTGTTGTTAGGAGTGAGGGGCACATCATGACTCCTCAATTTCTCCACAGAGTCTTAGAGTCAATGCAGATGAAGATGTCTCTGTGGAGACTCTTCAAACCATTATTGTTAAGCCGCCTTAAATAGAAAGCGTGGTCAATGGAGGAAGACCCTATATCTTCCAATAAGATTCGAGTCAATCCCATAAAGCTCTCAAAACCCAGGATTGGATGGATGGACGGATGGATGACAGAAAATTTTCATCACCATGTTACACCGAACTTCTGGTCTCCTAGCTACCCACCAGACCTTAATCCTTTAGATTATTACGTGTAGGAGGGGGCGAGTCGGGGCGTAGTTGAAAAGGAAGTTACCAAACATCCCCATAACACCAAATCCTCGTCTCTTGATGGTAGCAATAGTCTGAGTAGTGGAGAACATCAATAAAGACCACCTGATCTAATCGAAGCTTGCAGTCGCCTTCGGACTCGAATTGAGTGAGTGATGGAAGCCGAAGGAGGATATACAGAATAAAGCCTATGTTTATTTATTTTGTTACAAGAAATTGTAAGTTTCAACCATTAGCGGTTTCATTTTCTGTTTTTCTAAAAGTGCACAAGGTGTCCTTAGATGCCTTACGCACTCTAGTTAAAGAGTGAATTAGAGGAGTTGAAATTAAGAATAAAGCCTTAATTCAGGAAGTGTCCTAATTCGTTTGTTTTCTGTGTTTATAAGGTTTTCAACTTTTCAGTGGGTTTATTTCACTCTATCTTATTCTTATGCTGTGAAATTTGACTTTGGAAATCTGACTCCAAGGTGTCTGAGTGAGTTCATGTCCACCATATTCAGAGGTCGTTGATTGAGCGGTTAGTCATGTTATCTCGATATTTTTGTTTCTTCTAATAACCAATTTAATTTTTTAAAAATGATTTAATACCCATTAACATTATTTCAATAGACAATTTAGTTATCTCCACATCGTTGTTTATCTGCACTCTATTTTGAAATTGAAAACCAAGACAATACCAAATAGCAAAGTTAGAATCGAAATTAAAATAAGAAAAGAAGTGGTAACTGGACTTTGAATTAACTACATATCTTGGCAGTTTTTATTGTTATATGCGGTCATTTTCAATGATTAACGACCAGTAATGCACTTTAATGCAGTGTATTCTTTTATACATCTTCTCATCTCATTTTTAGTCAATAAAGTGCCAGTGTTGCCAGAATGCTCCATGTAGAACATTAATCTATGCTTAACTAGATTAATCGACTATTTTTATTGTTTTAGAACACGTCCGAACAGGAAGGAACCCCTATTTCCTTCCCTCCCAACTCTGAGTTGGTGATCTTCTCTTCCATCCGTTTTAAACGAGAACTCCGAAATACCTTTGAGCTACCACAACAGTTGGTGAAAGTTCGAATTCCCGGACTGGAGAATTTCAACGATGGTGAAAATGAGTGTGGAAATGCGGAGGTAGATGAAACCAAGAGCTCAGTCCACGAGGAGTCTTCTTCAGCCTCCCTCGAAAGGCGTCATACAGCAAAGTTTCAGCTCTCCCATGAAGATGTGAGTTACAATTTAATTACAGTGTAGAAAGCGTGGTCTGGATAAGTATTTATTAATAAATATCTTGTAGACAAGGCATTATAGAGTAAGAAGACGTAAAAGTCTGAGGGTATGAAAGACAAAAAGATGGATCAAGAACCATTAATATACAAAGGTGAGAGAAAGTGACCATCTTGCCACAATGATCACTCACTTCTAAAGCACCATAGAACCGTACGGTTAAGCATATCTGGAGTCCAGGCCCCTCATAGGTTCCCTCTGCGTCTATGTTATCTGACCGGTCTGCTAGCATTCTTGCTAACTTTTCCTGTTAAAAATTTTCAATAGCTATGTGCCTGCTGGCTTACAAAAGCATTTAGTTCCTTTTCTCATGTGTTTCTCTTGTTGTTTTCTATTTATGTTAGCTTGTGCCGATTCATCATGTAACAGTGGAAAATCCGAAGATGCGGTGGAATGAGACAAATAGGAACTTAGTGTACAGCATGATGAATATGTATAAGCATGCGCAGACGCTTAAAAAGAATCTTTCTGCTCAGGCTCTCAAAGCAATCTCCCTGGATATTGCGACTACCTCGACGTAAGCTAGATTTTCTGAAATATTCAATTGCTAATACTGTTATTATTTTATTAATCACAAATGGTTTAAGTGATATGAGGGATTAGAGGAAAACATCCTAAAACTTCCCCTGCTTGTAATTACAAATTTTAGCACATTAGCATATGTAATGAAATCATGCAAACGTCAGGCTATGTCAAACTGATGACATGTAGACAGCGGCAAATTTGATCTCTAAATTTGTCAAATAGGACTGTCAGCTTTACTGCGCCATTAGTAAGTACGCAGGCCGCTTGCATAAATATAAGTTCCCTCTTTTCTGGATTATTCAACTTATAATATTTCTAATAGCGCATTAGTTCTAAATACGTATTTTGTTATTTAACTACATTAATTACGTTATTTTTTCACAATTTTCCTTATTCTAGTTCTTTTGCTCCTCTCCAGGTTCCATTTGTAATTAAGAAAACGTCTTTTTGGTCTAAAATTTAGTTTAAATGGCTGTTAACTTTATCTGACTGTTCTTCATATCTATCAAAATTATTGAACTGGAATGTAAATTATCAAACCGAACTTTTTCCTCTTACATTAACTCTTTTTCTCTACCTCTCGTAATCTATATTATCGAAATTTTTTCTATTAATGTTCCAAATATTCAAGCGTTTACTCTTTAGATAATTTCTTTGTGAAAATGCTCCCAGCTTGAGCCCTCTTTAAGCATAGGTTAAATTTCACCAGCCAATTTCAACAAAAAAATCATGTGTTTATGGATTGTAAAATCAGTTCTTGCAGCTCAACCCAAACGTTGTTTTGATATCCAGTCTGCCATATTTGAAAGAACAGATGCGTAATAAACCCTTGCTTTTCCATAAAAGGGAATGTTGAGTAATTAAATTTTGGTAAATGTGATAAGTGAATAACATGCATATATGCCACTTAAATGGAATGATTTGATAATATCATCAATTGTTTTCAATTTCTGCTAATTGTGAATCTGCATTATTTTCTGATTCTAGCTCTTTTAAAATTAGAAACTTCTACACTGTTGTAAAACTGGTAGTAAGTCCAATTTCTGCCACTATGATTTGCTCGCTGACTAGATATGTTTAGGCTATAGTTGACGCAGATCTGGTGAGAGAGATGAGTCTGAAGTGCAGTTAATCCGAAGACACTTTATGAACAAAATTTACAAGTCGTTTTCATATTATTGGCATCGGAGTTCAAAACCCCGTCGGACTGATTACAATTTCCCCCATGAATAACTGCGAAACTGTCAGAAACGCCGCGTGCGTTTGTGTTCAATATGGATGATGAGTTAATCATCCACCTTGCGGCCTTGAACTTTGTTATTCACCTTTCCATCACTAGCATTCCGATTCTGTCATTTAGTATTTCAATGCCAAACGAGCTAACTCAAAATGCAGGTGATGGAGCATCTACTTCATCTCAAGGGCAGAATGCAGGTCCATCAAAGGCTTCAGCAGGTGTCGACGCAGTCACAATAACTGAAGAGGATGATGGCAAAATTAGCGAAAATTCCTCTGCTTCTTCGCTAGGAAACACTGCCAGCTTCCCAGAAGTCCCTATGCTAGATCGCCTGGTAAAAGAGGCAGAAACTGCTAAATTTTACGCCTACTGTGAAGAAGTAAGTAGTGAGTATATTCGATTTTCATTAATGGAAAGCAATTCATAAATGTTTCTTTAATAGGAGCCAAAGCAACCAGACGTATTGGATCAGCTTCAAGGTCTCTCTCTTTGTACTTCAACTCCTGTGTTATCTCGTCAGTGGCATATTGAGCTCATCAATTGTCAAGTGAGTTATCGTTTGAATTATTTTTATACATTCTGCGCTCCTTCTGTTTAAAACTAACAGGTTTGACACTCATTAGCATAACCAATTATATTGGTTAAGACCAGTTAACAGAAGGGTAGCCGATTGTTGGTTTCTCATCGGAGGTGCTTCGACATACTACTCCCATTAACGAACTTGAGACTTTTCAGTACCTTTAAATGAATCAACTCCTGACCTTCTCTTTTCCTATTAAGGTTATGTTGAAACCTGTTGAAGGATCTGGTGGGTACGTCATCGTTTCAGCAGCAAAGGCTCGCTTGGATTCTGTCGACCACCCTCCAGTGTGGCGTGATGCCCATTTACTTTCAAAATCCAGCCTTATTGGAAACATGGAGTGTATGCAGTATTACGCCACCGTAGGAGGAGTAAGTTGGTTGTACCGAACTACCTAGTACGTATAGGTAATCATTGTTTAAAAAGTATATCAATTTACAGTTGGACTCCAAAACTCCCGATCAGTGGCTCTGTGCCGCGGATGTTCGGGACTGGCTACGACTTGGAACAGAATTCGGACAAGATGCGCTCTCTGGACGGCCGGAGGTGGTCGGTTCAGGACATGCTGTGGGCGGAGTGGTTAGTGGAGCCTCTCCGTCGAATTCTTCTTCGCCAGATGGAACTATCCAGTTACAGAGGATGGTTTCCCGATGCGCTTGTCAGTTTGTTTATGTTACCTACGCACCGATGGATCCAAATAGCCTACCCCCTGGTCAGTTCGTTCCGCCTCTCGTAAGTTATCCTCAAGCGATAAACCATTGATTTAATATTGTAATTAATAATTCCCTGTCCTTATAGCCACCTACGGATAATAATTCAAAGATTCTACAAAGCCAAGAAGGTGCTAATACGTTTACTCTTCTTCATAGGACCCTCGATCTTTGCACAAATTCGGTGAATACTGCTTTACTTAGGTATTAGCTGAGTTTCAAAGAAATTTGGTCAACTTTTCGCTTTTGCTTTAGCTACAATACAGTATGGTCTTTGATATCGTCAGTAATCTTCTGCTCTACGTTGAGCCTCAACAAAAGGTATACACATCTTTACGACCACTTACATATACTAACTACAAAAACCGTAGAATAATTTGTTGTTTTCTTGTTTTTATTATATTAGTAAGAAATTTATAATTTAAGTTCTTTTAAATACTTATTGAATATCATCTTGATCTAAGTTGGTACCATCTACCGTCTAAGTTAGTAGATCGTATCGAGGGTTAGGATGAAAGAATTCAAACTAATGTCCATTCCTCCAAGTCACTATACTCTCACAACTGTAATTTGAAGTTTTTCAAAGCTGTGGAATGTGAAGGTTGAGTAATATTGGTGATTAATAAAACACGTATCAGAATAGTATCTGCAGACTAAAAACGCAAAAATTTACTATCAAAGACCATTACAGAGTGCGACCTTCAGATTCTACTTCCCTTATATCTAGGATTGAGTTCTCTGAGGGTTTCGTTCAGGCTAATATTAAATCTCCATGAGAATTGGCAAATCTATACCATATTATAGTGTACTTTATTCTGTATGTGGATTTAGCGTTAATGGGCAGTCTATGAGGATAAAAAAGTGTCAGGGTATGCGATTAGATTCTTTTTACGTACTTTCCATATCGATCATGCAATTACATATTATTGGTTATATATAGGAACGTTTTGAGCGAAACCGAGTTAGTCTAAGCCTTCTGGGAGAGCGTGAACTACGCCAGGCTATTCTTCGTGACCAAGAAACCCTCCGAGGCATGGTAAATGCTATACGTGTTCAGGAGCGGGAGCTTTGGGCCATTCTCCGCCAATTTGACCAAAATCTCCGTGCAGCCGGCACTTCTGCGACAACACTCGGCAGTAATGTTGTAACTGATCCATTAATTTTTCCTCAACCCTCAACGTTACGAGCTAGTTTATCTGCCTACATTGACTCCATCAATTCTCCTCAAATGTCACCGGCTATGGCGGCTCAAGCTGAACAGATCTTGTATAATATCCTTTCCGATATTTTGCCGCAAAATAATGTTATTATTAATCATACATACTTCTTATGTATTTCAGAGCCTTCGAAGAAAAGATTAGCCAGATGAAGGTCAGTATAGTGGAGAAGAATGCTCTATTGTCACAAAGCATTGCACACTTTCAGAAAGTCCATGTTCAATCTCAGAGGCTGCAAAATGGCACGCAGAGCTTTAGTTTGGTGAATCCTTCAGTGGACGCTACAAATCTCGCTGGTAGTATGAGGCTGCAGAGGGACCAAATTCCCACTGGTATGTTATTCTGTCTTTTGTTTTCTTCACTTGAGGTACATGTTTTCGATAGAGTTAGAGATAAACGTACACGCCTACCAAATCAGAGGCCGTGAGATCAATGCTTATCAGTGTATATCCAACGGTGTGGGTGACCAATTGACTTGCTTAATTCTAGTCAACAAAAGAGGTAGTAGTATGTTAATTTCTCGTTCCAGGATGCCTCCGTTCTCTACCCGAGTTAGGTGCCGTGAATATTTCTCTTAATGAAACTGGAAAATATCACTGACTGGCTTCAGTTTAGACAAGTTCTGTTATCATGCTTGTCAAGGTGAAAATATAATTATGAAAAATTATAAAATATTTTCCCTTAACGAATTTAATATTTTTTGTACTTTCTTCCCATTATTATTGAAATAACGATTGGTGCTGTCGATGACAAAATTTGACAACGAAAGGCTGAAAAGAGCTCAAAGGTTTAATATTTATTCAGAAAATGTCAGAAAATATGAGTGGATTTGAACCTGAACTGAAGAAGAATAAATTAATTCTGAAGTAATGGGAGGAACTTTATGAATCGGTGTTGGAGGAATAGCAAGAAAATCCAATGATATTGCGCGAAGTGTTTTCTAAAACTATGAGCATGAAAATTGAAATAGATGTTTCTTTTCTCATCACTTGGGGAACCACTTGTTCTACAAGTTAATGAATTTGACTATGGTCCAGATGCAGATTGAACTTTTGCTACCTCATGAAATTGTGTGAGGATTTTTTCCAAAATGGTCTTGTCAATATCCCAGATGATGAAGAAGTTAGACTCTTATTACGGAGGTTAAGAGCCACTGAAAATGAAGGAGACAACTGTACCATTCATCCAAGACCAATTTCGCGACTAAAATTTGATGAAACTGTTTCAATCCTCTCCGATTTGATGAAAGTCTTCTGAACTTCGAGTATTTTTTAATGTTTTTCTCTTACCAGGGAGCACTTAACCCGATTGTGTCCACATGAATCTCACAAATGCTAATGGCTAATGAGGAAATAAGGAAACTATATGCTGAATCAAACCAAAGTCCAGAAAGAAAAACGTCATCCAGAAGGTTAAACAAGCGGTCAGTCAGGCGACTGAATCAACATTCAGCTCGAAGAAGGATATAAAGCGGAATGAAAATCCACAGAGGAATCCCTGCGAATATTTAGCAAAAACGAATGGAAAGAAGAAAAGGAAGCAGCATCCTGGACTAGGTCCCGCCATAGTCAATTTATCGAAACCAGAATCGAAATTTAATCCTGTCGGGAAGACAGAGAATAAAAATCTTCTAAAGAAATTGAAAGTGATTGCAGTGTTCCGTTGCTTGCACATGAAGTGAAAGGCCGGACCAAAGGAAAGGAAGAGGTCATGTCCTACGAAAGGGAGAGGAAGCAATGGTAAAAAAACTGTTCTTATGAACTTCTAGGCGGCTGCTCATCTCTGACTTGACGGAGAATCTCTGATGGAATTACTAATGGGAAGAAGCGGACTGCATCTGTATCAATCATCCAAATACTCTCCTAAATGAGAATAGGTCGCCATGAAGGAATATTGAACTAACCGAATGGCCTCAAATAAACTTGAAGAAGAAGTTCTACAGGAAGGGCGCGATTTAAAAAGCGAGGATAAAAATATGATTATGTAAAATTATTACATATTTTCTCTTGACTAATTTAATATTTTTTATATTCTCCTTATTCTTGAAATAGCAGTTAGCCCTTAAATTTTTTATGTCAACTAGTATGATTTACAACACACTGTATATAAATCGAGTTGAATTGTTATACATTTTCGCTCTGACAACGAGAACTTGAGCCTTTCCTTCTTATGGTCGGGAAATCGGCGTCTTAGACCGTGAAAATTCCCAAGGTACTACTACTGTTGATAGAATGCAACTAAACCCTTCATTTTTTCTCTATAGTTCCTTCTGAAGATGGCCTTTCTTCTCAATCTCCTACTTCATCATCAAATTTCACGGTTTCACAACCGTTAAATAGCGCCCCCAGCCTGTCTGCGGGCACTCCCTCTCATTTCACCCCACCAGCAATTGCAGTCAACGGGGCTACCATAGACTCTCAATCCACTGACGCTACTACTGCTGCTACTGAAATCGAGGCGGAAGTAGTGAGACGTGATGAAGTCTGTTTCGAGCACGCTCGATGGCGCATGACAGAGGCCGATGGCCAAATTGGACTGGCTGATGTGGAGTTAAGAGGATTTCTCTATGCGAGGACTCATAAGAGGGACGATTCTGGCTCACATTTGTTCCAGTTGGGATCAATGAGGGTTCGAAGTCTTGCGCCGAACTCCTTCTATAAGGTCGTTTCTGCCGCTCTTTATTACGTTTTCCTTTTTCACTTAATTTAACCTTGTCTTCCTCCCTGATAGGAAGTGCTATTGCCCGACTGTAACAGTAGTTACCATCATACGGGAGGACCGATGATTCGTCTTGCTTGTACAGAGAGACCACCCGTTGGAGGAATCTCCGTTATAGAGGTCATGGAAGTTAGTGTTGCGCCTCTTGTTCTTCAGGCATGTTCCTCCTAATATTTTGGGAAATTGTTGCGTTATTTTTAATCTTTTTTGTTTTAATGAATCATTCGCCACATTCGCTGTTGATATACATTATCGACTGTTTGTTTTTTTATTATGCTATTCGGACTAGGGATGTTTAGGTCTGAGGTTAGAATTTTAATAAGTGGTTGGAGGGGAGAATTGTTGATTTCAGGGTTTTATTTCTTTACTAGTTAACTCAGAAGAGTATGTATCTTATTTTTTACTGCTTTTCAAAAACCCTTTGAATATTGACTGACGTCGCATTTACTGTCAGCATTAAAGACAATACATACTATACTGTTTCAACCGTCCCTGTCTTTTATGAGTCTTAAAGTTCATAGATATTGCTTTTTTACCATCACTCGGCTCAAGAGGATCAGAAGACATCTAATCTAGATTGCAGCTTAATTACGTCTATTGTAGCATTTTCTACATTACTCCATGCGTCTCTGGAACTAGGAATTTCCCTAATGACTGACGGAAAACAGCTTTTCCAAATCAGAATACCGAAGGTTGACGGGAGGGAAGAGGCGATGTCTATTGATCCGTAGAAATACTGCTTGAAGGAGAGTGTTATTAATCAATGCTTCACTTTATCAGGTCAGTAAATCATTCTACAATCTCCTGATGCCTTACTTCTTCTCCGACCGCGGGAGTGAATATGCAGCAGCTTCCACTTCAGCATATCACGCCGAAAACCTCGAACCAGGTAGTGCAGATCTCGCTGCATCATCAGAGGATTTGGTTTTGGAAGCTGCTGAAGCTAGAGCCAAGAAGCGCAACCGATATGCCGGCAAATTCATCTCCCGTCTCGACCCGAAATCCTGGAGTGGTCGACTGAGGAGTGGCGTCAATAGAAGTCAACAACAGCAGCAACAAACCCAACAACAACAGCAACCACGATTCAAGACAGTTGTTGAAGAAAGTCCTGTCGAGGAAATAGCCTCTGAAGCGAATCTGGTTGTTGAACCGTGAGCGCACTTGAATTTATACACTCTTGTTAAATGAATTTCAGTAAGTGATAAGGTTTTATGTTCTTTTAGCGATCTTGGTGGCTCATTTGGATCTAGTCATGATCCTACACTGTCTTTGGTTCCTCTTGATGTCATGAGGGTGAGGTTTTTCCCCTTCGATTAAATTTTTAGCGTAATTCTGGAATTGATTATGTTTTACATTTTCAGGAGCGAGCCCGTAGGAACCACGTTTTTCTCTACATCAAAATTCCCGGTTTCCCGATTCGCCTAAGCTATAAGGTACGTTTGTGGTTCTAAAATTTCTTCATAATGTACTCAATGTATTCTGAAGTTACACCTGAAGTGTCTATTTTTATTATTATTCATAGCTTGAGTTCTAGATTCATTTGGTTATAAATTATTCACTAAATGATTATACTTCCCTGCTTCTTGTTCTCATTTTCCAAATTTTGAATTTCAGGACTTGTTCTCTGGGTTCCAGATTGTATATATGCACATCATCTCGACTCACTGAATGATCAAGATACTATTCGATAAAAAATACTTAACATGCTTTTACTATAGTAGATCTCACTAGGGTTAACTCTAGGCAAAACCGCAAGATACCTTACGTCAGAAGCAGTGAGTCAGAAAACGACGGATTTATATATGCCTTATCTGTTCAAAGGTCCTTTAAAATTCTGTTTAAGATAAATTCGATTAAACGAATCTAAATCGATATTAGTATTACCTTACGGCTTTCTTTCACTTTTTTTGATTGATGAAGAGACGCCTAAAATCTTAAGGGTGGGAACACCAAAATGATTCAATAATAGAAAATTTGACAGTTTCACTCATAATAATCCGATAATTCGTGATATTCTAAACTGATACCATTAATTTAATTTTTTTTCTTTCTGAAAAAATTCTTCTTGAAGTTCGTAAGTTATCTCAAATCTAATTTTTCTCTTCATATGTGACTTATCGGAACAAAAAGAACTTTCGCCAGCTAACAATTTTGTATATCCTTCTATTTGGGACACCATCGAATTCATATTTCACGCTTGACTTCTTATTTTCGGCTCCATTGGTGAAATGACATTTAACATCCTTGGCGAACAATCGTTTTTTTCACGCCTTAACCAGTGGTGTGAAGATACCATTTCCATGAATACGGCGGTTTCATATTTGTATTTGGTCTTTTTCTCCTGTGGTGAATAAATATTCTACATTGAATTTAATGGTTAACTTTATCTTGTATTTGCTTTACAGGGAGACAAACAGAAGAACCTGGCTGATGTGACAAACTTTGAGTTAAACATTCCAATGCTGGAGTATCATAATCGTCTCTGGACTTGGCTGGACTTTGTTCTTGAAGTCAAGATGCGTATTCGAAGGCAGCTTATCAAAGAAGTGAGTCAAACGACTTCTTTCCTCAACTGTTTCATATTTGTTTGAAGGCAATTCGTGCAGAAAATGATTTAAATCAAATCATTCTCTTCTAGATTTCGTTTTTAATGCGTATATTTAATCTATTATTCTGATAGCCCCTCCCCCTTAATTACCTATATTATTGAACTTTCTAGATCCAGAGGCCGATACATTCTCTTTGTTCTCTCCTATTATCAGGGTCTGATATAGATTCTGTCTCCTTCCCATTTTTTGGTAGTGCGGTTTGTAAAGCTGGGAACGGTATTCGTTTGGCCAGTTTTCTCTGTCACGTTGGTGATTTCAAAGCTTGAGTCTCTCTTGTAATGTTTTTTTGAACTACATACAAACATCCAGAAAACTTTGGAGATAATATCTCTTGACTAGAGCTCATCTTAGTATATTCTATCAGTTATAACTATTTAGATAGACAAACTAGGGATGCTTGACAACGGGGGGGAGTCAGTCAAACTTGATTCAACACATTTTAAAAGGAGTTTTCCATGTGGTCCGACACTAACAAGTTAAATATCACAGCAATCATTACTTTCTCTTTTAAGAAGTGTTTACACACTTTCTTACAATCTTTGCGTTCAGGTGATAAAGCAGAAGCTGCGTCCCCGTCGAGCAATTTCCTGGCACACCAGTGCCCACTCTTCTTCAGACCGTGTCGC
The DNA here is from genome assembly GCA_900708905.1 of Hymenolepis diminuta. NCBI lineage: Eukaryota > Metazoa > Platyhelminthes > Cestoda > Cyclophyllidea > Hymenolepididae > Hymenolepis > Hymenolepis diminuta. Next base: position 434,128 of record CAADRB010000067.1, on the reverse strand, counting down.
GGCCGCCGCTGCACCAGAAGTCGATGACGATACAGCGTCGTCGAGTATCGTTGATGGGGGTCGACTCAATATCAACAACAGCAATAACAGTAACTCTACTGCTGCAATCGTGAATGCTGTCCTTCCTTCTCCTCCACTTTCCACCTCATCCAGTTCTGCTACATCTGCAGCGGCTGCTGCTGAAGTTAGTCGAAGGGAGCAGGAAGTACTCGAATTGATTCTTGGAAGACATGCCGCTGAACATCCTGTGAGTTTTAAAGTAACACTTATCCAGTGACAGTCAAGCTAATTTAGTTCAACTGAGTCAGTTTTAGAGCTATCCCATTTCAAAATGAATGATCAATAGCGCTTATTCCGAATAAAGCTACTTTTATATTCTGATTGAATTAGGCTTAGAAATATCACCTGTAAATCGGATAATCTTACAAGCTAACAGTATGCAGCAGTCTAAAAATCAGAAGAACGGGGGTTGAGTTGGGCCAGTGGGGTATTGAACAATTACGGAGGAAGGAGAGATGATGGAGAGAATTGTATGGAGGAGAGTTGGGTTGAATGACTAAACTTTGTACTTAAGAAGTACATTTGTGTGGAAGGGCTAGGCAAAGTAGGCTTGAGGAGGCTGTTTGGTTTTGTGTTGCTTTTTTAATCACTTTGTGGCTGTTTAGGAGAAGCAGATCTGGGATTCATCATGTGGCGTACTACAGTTCTGTCTAAAAGCTAACATGGCGTAAAGGCCTTTTTAAATTAAGAGGACTAAGAATTATGAAAGTCTATGTGTATATTGGACAAATGGAACTGATTGAAAAAGGGGAGAGGAATATGAAGAGCAATCGTAAATCGGAGGGGGAGGAAATCTGGGTTTTGATATATAGGTCGAATTAAGGCACACCGAGGGGAGTTGACTCGTTCAGATGAAAAACTAATAAACCATCACCTGATGCGCAGATTTGAGTCATTATGTGACTGATAAAGTTTGTTCATTGCGAATTGAATTACTGTATGGCAAATTTTATTATTAACTATTTATTGACGGTTTCTCATTTGCCTTTTAGCCCCAGCCCGGTGGACGAAAGAAATTCCGCGTTTTCCGATGAGAGGGAACAATCTTCATGCCTTGTATATTTCGTTTTTTTTTGAGATTTTAATAGATCTTGTGGTTTTCGGGCGCGTTTTAATTTTCAACCTACAAAAATTGTTGGATTAGATCATATCCTGGGTTATGAAAACTTTAAGTAGAACTAAATATCTTGTGTTCTTTAATTAACTTAAATAAATCTGAAGATAGCATGAAATTTTATCATTACTGAAATGAATAGTCGAGAGCAAGTCGAGCTCAAACTGATTCTTTTAACACGCGTTGTTTAACGTTCTGTGAGTTGAGGCAGTTTGAGTGTTATTACCGTATTTGATTAGGATGTTTATTTATTTATATTTTAGCTTCAGCTCAGTGGGAACTCCGCATTTTCCGATGAGAGTAACAATTCTGCTTTTGATATTCTTTCAAAATGAATTATGTTTTACTTTTACTAACAGTGTTGGAATTCTTGGAACTGATTGTACTCTTATTTGTATATTTAAATTATCTGCTTTCTTCGGTTAACTCTGGTTAGTCAGAAGATACCGGTAGCATTCTTGGTTGGTTAAATATTTATGAGTAAGAGTTAGTAATTTGCTCTAAACTTTCAATTCATCTTTGCTCTTGGATATTTTTGTGCTTTTAATGACTTTTGCCAACCTAATGTATTTTATTGTATCCCTAAAGTTGTTGAAAATGATTTTATTCTATTGAAACTAAAGAGATACTCTCTTCTAGTTAATATACCATCACCAGCAATAAGTACTGACAGATAATGTTTATCTCTGAACATATCTTCTTTTGCTAAGATTCTTATTATTTTTATAGAATATAAAATTTTAACCAATGTTTTGATTGTCATCATCTTTACTTCAAATGGATAGAAATGAATGCTACCCTTTATGTTCTACTATTCTTTAATATAAAAGCACAGTCCCGTTCATAAATGGGCCCTTGCTAGCGTAATAGCTTGTCCTGTTCTCTTTTGTATCTATGTTACTAACTTAGCGTCCTTTCATTTATGTTTAATACCTAAAACTAGAATTCGTCACCTACATCGTCGAAGTATTTGACAATTCTATAATCCATCTTGAACTATGTGGGCTTCCTGTTAATGAACTAATTATAACTTATGATGTTTCTAACACTTCCCTTATTGGACATGGAAAATGTGAAGTCGAATGCGGACAATCCTATCCTGTCGTTATAGTCACAGATTGGTTAGTTATTATAAAATAAAAAGATAAAACTTCTAATATGCAAAACAAAATGATATGATTCAAATCCAGAGTCAGTAACAGGTAAATTAGAATAGGAAATCTAGAATTTGAAATAGATCTATTTCTAGCATTTTCAAATTAGTTGGAATTCAAAGTATAGAATGCTAAATCAACTAGAATAAATAGTATCATCGAAAACACTGATTAATATGACGTGCTGCAGTTCGATAATCACTTCTAAATGTTGTGGATTTTCAAAATTTATTTTGTAATATTTTTCTCAACCATGCCATAAAACATATTTCAAAGATTTCCACTCAAGTATCCTATTATCACATGTCACATGTTAGCGAAATTCAAAGAGCCGCATGATTAATGGAATTGAGAGTTCGGAACAACACTATTCTGGCGTGACCGCTTAGTTGATTGTACGCGAAAGTAACTGGTTAGTGAAAATTTCCTGGCTGAAAGACCTTGATACTGTGCAATATTGGGACAGAAACTCTGCGGCACCAAATTCACAAAGTTTACAAAAATGGAAACAAGATTTCCAGGAACGCAAATATAAAACTGTTACTTCACAATGAATTAGTTTGTTCCTAAACGGAGCTAAAATGTCAACAAACGTTATTAATGGAGAGGGAATTTCAATTAAGTATTACTCTGCAGGAAATAAAAAGAAATCCACTGAGGCGAAATTCAAATGAGGGACAAGTAATGCTGCCGATCAAAGAAGCGGAAAAGTCGTGCTGGCAGTCGGAGAGTGGTGGTGGCGTTGCTGTTTTATTTATTCACTTGGACATCAAACGTCAACGCCTGTAGCCATTCCTTCCGTTGAAGAACGCTGATCTTCTTTCATTCTCGGCGGAACCGTTGTACATCAACGGTTCAGTCGGCAGGTAACCTAATCACAAATGGCGCTGATAGTAAAAGAACTACTGTGGAAACGAACAGATAGATCGGTGGTGAACTTTTACTGATCAAGGATAGGAGACGAACACGCGACGTCTGCTATTATTGTCATCAGCTTTCTCCTCTAAAGAGTAGAAGGACAGGATTGTAGAAGTAAAGCGAAGGCGATCGAAGGCAGAAAAGCCCCTGCCGCTTTCTGTTTACACAATTTCATTTGCTCAGTGGTACTTCTTGATTCTTGTATTTCGTTAGCTCACTAATAATTAGATTCAATGAATTTGTGTTGGATAAAATCACATGCATATTCTGCAAATGGGAAAATGGTTTAATCAGTATGAACATATGGAAAAAGTTATAATCCAGTAAACACCCAACCAACTGCTAAATTGAATTTTGTTTCATTTCATTTATTCAATACTGTATCATCAAAATGGTGTCGATTATTTTTTCCACTCCTCTCCTCTCCCCTCATTCTCTTTTTCATCTTCTACTTCTCTGTCCTCCTTCTCCTAGAGCCACCGTTTTTATGAAGAGCCACGATATTCAGAAAACAGCAAAAAATACCTAAGGACCCGTAAACTGAATGAGAGGGAAGCATTGGAGCCGGTAATTGACAAGTGTGTGTATGCCTGTATGTCGTGCGTGTCTCATATAGAGTAGCCAAAAAAAATGGAGTGGTTCCGAGCATCGCTAGGGGGAAGCTGAACCCTGGTGAAGTTCACTCAAGGACTACTTAATTGATTTATTTTGATTGTTAAAGAGGACCATATGAGGACATACGTTAGTTATCTACAGGGGACTTGAGGTTATAACAAGGCCAAGCACTTCAAGCTCTACTATGAGGTCGAGTTAATCGTGATGACACAGATAAAAATTTAGGAAGTGCATAGGAATTCATCCTTCAAGTGAGGTGAGACATAGCTCTCAGAATATGTAAGCACTCAAATGGCAAAAAGGGTCACGATTGGCATTGAGCACCAGCCCTGCGAGTAGCAAAAATTATGATGACTTCATACCTCGATTGAGTTATCCTGTCCATTCTTTAATGCATCACTGATTCACTTACTGGTGTGTAACTCATTCCTATACGTCAATAACCTAATTTTTAATTACTAAGTATCTACAATAAATTCATTCCCTTCCTCTATATACGAAGCTGTTAAATTTCTTGAAGAGTATGTAAGTAGCTTTAACTATTTATGCAGAAAGTTTATATGAGTCACTTGGGCAAGGACGCGCGTGAGGATATGAGAGCATGTGTACTTTTAAATGAAAAGGGACAAATACAGAAAAAGGGAGAATTGATAACCTCGTCTAGAAACGATAGACAGAGATTTGATTTATGGGAATATAAAGACATCACGGTTGAATCGTGAACGAAAAACAAAGAATGTGATTTAAGACTAATTTTGGAAATGTAAGTCATTCTTCAGTCTCCTTGAGACTTGAGATACGTAAAGGCGACACAAATTTCTGGCTGTGAATTGGTCTAATCGTAATTGTCCTGTTCAGGCTAAACATCTCACTTTTCATTTTCATATAAGTAATTAAATTATTCTGAGTGCTCAAGACCCTTTGTGGCGTGGAGCTTTCAATCTAAAACAACATTTTGACATTAACTGGCAAATAACTACAAATTTTATCTGATTATTGTTGCTATTATAATCCTTGGCGAAGTAAAGAAATATATCATTTATAATTGTGGGAAAGCGTCTAAATACAGAAACAACAAAATAGGCCTATTTGTAAGATAGGAGAAGCGATGGGTAAAATTAAAGTATAAATTCGGAATATCGTGAAAATCATACTAAGTTTTAATTCTTGATTAATTTGAGTGTTCACTTTTTACTTACATGGGTACTGTTCACAAAGCCACTTTAAAGCTAACATTTTAGGGCTCCTGAGGGAGTTAACACCCGCTATCTATGGAGCTCTTGGCAGGCTAAATAGATGGAAAGTTTGGTCATACATTTAAATACTTCTGTTTCTTCTAATAATGATGCAAGGCTAATTAATAATCTTATCAAAATGGACATGGTTCCCTGTATTATTTATTGTAAATGCAAAAGTTGTGATAGAGTGTTTATTTTATAGTGATTGTCAATTGTTATTCTATCGGTCACTCATCAACAAAAAAGAATACAAAATCTGCCAAATCCTCTTAATCACAGCCCAAGTTTCACCCGTTCAGTACTAACGCTTTTATCCTCTCTTTCGATTCCCAGTTACTCATCCTACTTCTTCCTCCTTTTATCTCCCTTCCATTTCCAGCTGTGGTAATCGTTCTACCTAACTCTTGGTCTTCTGATTTGGGAAAGACTGCCGGATTTTTTTGAGATTTGTCGTTTACTAAAGTGATTTCTTAGCCTAAGTTGGTTAAGTTCCTAAACCGGCTTTTCTGGCGAGATTTCTGCTGCTTGGGTTCGCTATGCTATGTCATCTCCGCAATATCGAAATATTTTTGTGATTATTAATTAATTTTTTCCAGCTACCAGAATAAATAAATCATCGTCCTCTTACTTTAACGGTCTTCTAAAAAGCACTGAACTTCGTGGACATTTACTCATTTAGGAGCCCAGTGGTCAAATTTTGAGCATTTGAGTGTTCTGACATGGCATTTAATAAAATTCTGACAATCTAACCGTTTCAGAATTCAAATGAAGCCTTTGGTACTGCTTGTTACTTCTACCAAACTTCTCCCTTTTCTATCATCCCTTATCGGAAAATTACCCTTTCCCATAAGTAAAATGGCAATTATTTTGTTTTACCGTCAGTTAGGACATTAATAATGATAATAAATGAATACCAGTCTATTAAATGAATTCTTATTAAACTGTTAAGAAGCTATGAAATTTTTATGTTATGATAACGGATAATTCTCCTTTGGGGAAAAAAGAGGGAGAAGGCATTCTTGCATCCGAAATACTTCTAGATTTATCATCCACTCATTTAATGATAAGTGTTTGAAGCACTTATCACGGCGAAACATGATAATTTGGAGCTACACTTCTTGGCGCTTAATTCTCGTACCACCTCAATTTCACGTGACGATTTCATGAAATAATGAAATGAATACTCATGTGGCATTTATATTAAGAATGAACAAAATCTTGAGCAAATTATGAAATCCAATTGGTTTTAATGATGAATTATACTGGGAAAAGCGTTTAATTATAGTATGCAATTAAAATTATTCAGAATACCCCAGCATTATAAGTAACTTAATAAAATTTAGAGCGTTCCTCTTGGATCTTATTAGAAGAAATAAACTACTAAAATTACATTAACTCAATGTATTGTAAAAAATTATACCAAATTTAATAAATCTGTTGTGATTTAAAATCTTTATTTGAACAATGGATTCCCGTAAAGTAATCCCACAAAGTAAGTTGGTATATTAATAAAATATTGCTGGCATTTATTATGTTTTGTCGCTTGAAAAATAGGATAGAACGGTCTTTCGTAAAGTGTCATTAATTTTATTTATTATATGACAAATCCACTCTAATATTAAATTTCTCTTACTCTCTGGGGATTTTACACATGCTTTATAAACAGGTAATAAATATACTTGAGCTTTTGCATAACAGGGCCATTACATGTTGCCTTTCTAGATATCATAATGTAATTTTGATAAAGGCCGACGGAACATAACTGCAATGACTATTCACTTTCACGGAATGAGCTATTAGATTCCAGGTGGTTTTACTGGGCCTACCAGCCAAGTCAGTATGCAGTATATGCTGGCTGAATATCTAGACATCTACTCCAAACAGTACCCCACCCCTTAACACTATTCTTCCTAATAAAAAGTCCTGTTAAAAGTAATGAAGTGTTTTGTTTCTTCGATTCTGAGTCAAATGTAATCTACCTATATTTAATGGCAGATAGATCATAGCAGCAGAAACTAGACGTCCTAGCATTACAACAGCCTATAAAAGTCGTACCGTGGAAAAATCTAGAGCAAAATTAAAAAAGATGAGAAAAAGTATAGTTACTCATAGCGTTACTCACGTTATTTTCGAAAAATTCATTCTGAAAGAATAATAGAAATATTCATCAACTTCAACATTGACATGAATTCAGTTCGAGTCTCCCGAAGCGACAGCATGTAGTCTTCCAAGCTGAGAATAGAAAAAATAAAAATTCAGAATCTTATATCTCTTGACTTTTTCCCCGAAGTATTCTCTTTCAGCTACAGTCATGAATCCGGATAGTAAAATGTATACTATCTTTATAAATAAACTGACAGGTTAATTAACACGATCCATGCACACGTTTCCTAAATCAGAGTTCGTGAGATCAATATTCATCGGTGTACATCCGCCAATGTGGATCCAAACCATACCGGTTAATTTTGGACAAAAACAGAGTTGATAGAATACTAGTTCCTCATAAGAGTGGACCCTGGATGCCTTTCCACAACCCATATCACGTGATGCTATCACTTTCCACAATGGGCCTGGAAGGTTTACACGCACCAAATATGGAAAGGGATACTCGAAATGCTTCTTGAGCCAGGTATAGATAAGATACAAGTCATTTTTATTAGATAAATGACTAACGGATACGACATTTAATTTAAATATATACTTTTCAAATATGCTATTCACATAACATAGTAAAATTTCTTATATCCAGTAATGTAATCATAAATCTTTAAGTATTTTTGAATAAAATGGCTGGAAAATTGTCATCTTCAAAAATGGACATTTCGTGTTTTAGTACACTTTAATGGTTTAACATTAA
>CAADRB010000067.1:347153-425946 GCA_900708905.1 Hymenolepis diminuta | reverse complement strand
TATTGGTGCATTCATATGTACCTGTTTCCATGCTTGTCATGCATATGAATTTTTGAATGCATTGTAGAACTATCCGATTTCGATCCATTGCATTTCCTATGTAATAAATCTTCAACTTTTTTCGTCATTTTACTTTGTTCATATAATAAGCTAATCTCACATGTTTATGAGATTACATTTGGTCTCCTTAAGTCAATTTTTAATGATCTTTTACAGACTCCTTTGATTTCGAGAGAAAGAGTTTAGTTTCCAAGACTCTGTCAAACAAATAGCATGCACTATCACTTGTCATTTGTCAGCTTGTGCAATACAGTACCCGAAATGTGGTGAGACTGTATTCACACCCAGAAGCATTGATTGGCTTGCACCAAGTTAGCTTATTGAGTTGTTTCGAGATAACTCCATGGTGTGATTTAAGGTCAGTGCGAACATTCTCACAAATCGGATAACGGGCCTCCTTTGAAAGTAAGGATAATGAGATTTATTAATCGACAATGAATTTTGAACAAGTTTTTCTGTTTAATATTTGTTTATATATGGTCAGAATTTGCTAAAGGTTATTTTCAAATTTTCTTGCTTCAGTAATCACAAAATTTTTAAATTCTGTAGTTTTATCCTGATCTTATTATTTCACATCTCATAACTCATTTATTATTTTTAATTTAATAATTAATGAAATTATGTTCCTCAAGAAATAACAGCAAAAAATCATGATTTTCATAAAAGTAAAACATGTGCACTGACACTTCATTCTCATTTTTTAAACGATCTTCATTAAATCTAATTCAATAATAAATTTAAAATATCAATTCCAAATTTAGTAACTGTAATTGATACAGAAATTATGTAAGAATTTGGTCGATGCAAATTTAGGAAGAGAGTAAGGCAACTTAGACCACTGAGTTTGAAATTTACCATAGTTCCCAAGCCCATTTTGGTAAGTTTTCTTCGGCACTTACCTTGGGTAGGGGATTGTAACACGAAATCCCCTTGTCGATATTTAGCTCACTCAACCCACTTCATTGGCTAGAAGTCTCCAGTGTGCTTGGCCATTCCACTCTCTGAGTTTCCATAAATGAGCATCGAACTCGTGATCTCAGGCTTCGTAGACGATCATGTTAATCGCTGCGTCTCCCATGCACTTAATCACTTCCAATTAAGGAATATTTGTCAGCGTTTCGACTGTTTTCACTACGACAATTCGTTACATTCAATAACTCTCAATAATATAAATGAATGCATATATAATTTGAAACTATAAAATTATTTTAATTCGTTGGTTTAGTAGCGCAGAAAATAATTTAATTACATTAGAGAATAATTTCTTTTCTTCTAACATTTACATATAAATACTACTTTTGTATTTCATTATTTAACTTTAACCTTAATATAGTCTTACATCTAATATTATATATTGATCATGATAATTTATGCTAATGTTTACGGAATAATACTAATGCGGTTACATTTTGCATTTTCCAGTTTTTAAAAAAAATCAAGGATGCCTTCCGTTAAAAGTAATGACGATAGTATTGAGACGACCGATCCAGAAGCATTCAAACAAATGCTGAAGGAGTTCCGAAAAACTATGCAGCAAAAATGCAAACCTCTTCCAGAGGAACCGGATTATTTCACTTCCGATCTGATGTAGGTTTCATTAACTACACAGGTATTATTAAAATTTATGCTCATTTTAACTGAAAGTCCCAATTTTACTGAAAATTAACGAGCGGCAGTAAAAAATTTTCAAATGATGCTTTAACTAATTCCCAATGAATCAATTTCCTTTCTAGAATGTATTATCATTTTAATGAAAAATTGTTCGAAGGTGTACTCTGTCAAACATCTCAGATTTAAATGCTTGAAATTCTTGCTAATTTATCAACCAATGCTATGTCATAAATAAATTTCGATAGAATGGTTCTAGAGCACTTGTCAAATAAGTAATAAAATGTACTTTTGCTAATTTACGATTAACATGACGATCTCCTTTCGAAATGATTTGAGACTTTAATTGAATGGGAAATTGTTAACGAATTTAAGTAAAATGAAAGCTATGAAGAAATTTGGAAGTTACTCACTTCCGATATCTATCGCATTTATCTACTGCATCAGTTCAATAAAAATTTTAAATTTTTGATATTTTAAATATATCTGGAAAAGGAACTGTCGGATTAATACCTTCATGGAATTAAAATTTTAGCATAATTGTGACCACATTTAAAATCGACCTGCATTTAACGTATAAACTTTGACTCAATTATTATGAGACATTACTTTCAATAAAAGGAACCAAGTGTGATTACATTTTACATCGCAAAAATACTTTGGGATTAGATGTTTAGAAATGCCGAACTACTCCAATTAATTGTGACTTTCTGATTCGAGCATAAAAAAAGGCTTACAGTTCGCATAATTAAGTTTCTGCAACGTAAATTATCCAAAAAATTCACTTTTACGTTCTACATTGGCGATATCTCTTCAAGGCAGGTAGGTGAAATTGATTGGCAGATCATAGGTCAGGCAGGCTATTTTAAAGCGACTGAGATAATGTCAACTAGCATATGTTTTGCATATTGTCAAGATGATATGAACAACTTCTCTTTTATACTCTGCTGACCAGTCACCTCCAAACACCAAAGATATAAACTCTCTTAGGAGCATATGTTCGCAACCTGATATTTAATATATATTGAATCCTGACCATATTAGTCTCTGTTTCACTCAAAAGGTCTGTTAATTCTGATTTTCTGCAAATTACACGAACTTGCTTCTACTTAATACATCTAAGAGGGTTTCTATTACCAATTTTAACTGTTCGAGATGTTTCTGACGAGCTTCCATTCTAGCATCATCCACGCGTCATCCAATTTCGCATATTGCTGAATCACAATTTTAGATATCGGTAACTAGGTCAGGGCTATCTCTATTATGATTAACTTTATAACAGTTTTGAAATGTAACTTTAATTTATTAATAAGAACCCAGATCTAATTTGTGCATATTACGATGCCTCGTGATATATTTCCATTTTAAATAAAAATTTCAATGGTTATGTTAAAATAATATTACTAAATACATACCACTATATTTACAGCTTGACGGATTTTCTTCGCGCAAGAAAGTACAATTTGTCCAATGCAGTTGATATGTTGACAGAAGCTGTTGAATGGAGACGCACTTTTCGTCCTTTATCCACTGACTGCACTTATTGCCATGAAAATCCCGGCTACCACTGCATTGTAGGTCATTAAAGTCTGTACAAACTTATTAAATAGGCAGTAAAGTATTTGATAGCTTAAGTCAACTAGATACTCAATAGCCATAAATATAGGTGAAGTGCAACCACCTTAGAGAGAACGAATTAAAACTGATTGCGAAATAGATAAAATTTGATAATACAAATGAATAAAATCTCTTTCTTTTGTGAAAAAATTGGAATTCCCCACTTACTGGCTATTAAAGCTACACTTTGGATTCCGTCAGATATCCCGTACTACGAATATTCTGAAAACAAAGTTGAATTAATGAATACCTGGGCCGAAGAGAGGCCAAAGGGAAATTATTTTGAATCCAAGTTTACTATTTCATTAACGCAGAAAAAGTTTCTTTTAAATTTAAACATATTAAAATAAGTCATATTAGTATATCACAGACGTATTTTTAGTTTCTTATCCCCATTACACGTTATCAGGTAATTTTAATAGACAAGATAACATTCCAGCTTAGTAATTAAATTTTATGTCCCATTTTCTACTTTAACCTATAACGATTATTTTTATGGCCAAAATTGAGAATTAAAGGAGAAAATTAGAGAAAGTTGTTGCATGTCTGCTAGGCCAGAGGTCATAAGGTCAATGGTCATCGATGTAGAAAATCAATAGCACTGGTTGAAAACGATCAACAAGAGGCGTGCTAAAACGTGAATTTCTCAAAAGGACTACCCCAGAATTCCCTATCTCTGCCCGTACCAAATGTCAACAACATTTAGAACTATTATTAAAATCATTAGATTAAAGGGTCGTGTGAAAGGTACGATTTAGAAAGAGGATGTTCAGATTTCAATATTGAATTTACCGAAGAAAGGTAAGCAAATTGTAAAATTTTGAGATTTTGGTCCCAAAACCAACAGTTTCTCATCATCTAGGTTGTCACTGGCACCGCACTATCCGTTATGATAGAATTTATATACCCGAATTTACCAGTTGCAAAACTCCCGACTTTTATTTACAGGAGTGTTTCTGGTGCAAGCTGCGATTTGCAACTAGTACATTTTGCCTTTTAATATCAAAGAAACTAGTAAGATAATACAAGCTTAAATGGAAGTAACTTAACAGGGCTCAACAGGCTTTATTCAGGGTAAACTTTGGCTTTTAACGCTTAAGAAGTTTTTAACACTTTTTATATCTATTTTCATTTTAGCGCGAAATTGGACACGATAAGTTCGGGCGTCCCATTTTATATGCATGTTTCGCTCAGGCCAATACCACTAAGAATCGTTCTGAGGATACTATTATGCACTGTGTTGAAATGCTAGAAAACGTTCGTAGGTCATTCCAGAAAAATGCTACCCAGCTGGTCATGATCATCGATTGCACAGGTGCATACTACTTATTTGGATGAATATTTTGACTTAGTTTACATATTAATTACCACAGCTTTCTCATTTTAGGCATGACACTACCCTGCTGCAATCCAAATCTAGGTAAAAAGGTGATGCACGTTTTTGCCGATTATTACCCAGAACGTTTGGGAAGAGCAGTAATAGTCAATTACAAGTCTGTATTCAAACGCATTTGGAGTGCTATCAAGACATTCTTGGATCCTGTAACAGCTTCGAAGATAGTCTTCCTCAAGACAAAGAAGAAGGTGACATCCAAATCGAAGACTAAAATGCTGGGCGAGGGACTTAGAGAATTTTGTGATGAAGAGACGGCCAAATGGTTGGAAGATGAAATTATGCTGAATAAAGATATAAACGAGACACAGATGCGATTTTGGGAGAAGCCTTCAGGAAATGTTCATGATCCAAGAGGAACGGACGCTTACATACGTGACTACATCGATTGCCCATCGCCTCCAAATGGATTCAAACCTCATCCAAATATTGTTGACATACAAACTGGCAAACTTAAGAAAGGCTATGCAGTGAAGATCAGAGGATCACAAGCGGAAAAAATAGATTCGAAAGCGATGGAGGAGTATGGAATAGATGCTAATGCCTCCATAGAAGACGATTCTGATTAGGTTAAACAAAAAGAAGATAATTACTAGTTGAACTTTATAGTTATACTGCCTCAGTCAGGTGAATGCTACTAGACAGACACACGTTCAAAATTTGCATGATAAAATAAATAAACCCAATACTATTTACCAGTATTTTTTTTCCTCTGCTAATAACATTTATAGCCAAATATTGACATTCTAGGTATAATTAGTAATAAACATTTCTATTAAGCAGAACGATTATCCTATTAAAACCCAAATTAAAGGATGCAGTATTATTTGTAATATCTACATTCCTGATGACTGACCAGTGGATAAAGTTCCATAAAATACGGCAACCTTGGTATGATTGAGATCCCCTGTAGTACAACTCTCTCGTATATTCCGATAAATAGTAGCGTAGTGACTAGCAGTCAAAAATTTTAATGATTATAATTCGTACTGCATTAATTTATATTTGAACTTAACGTTTTGACTTTCGCTCAGATTTTAAATTTCCTGACGTGTTCTTTTCAATTTGCCCAGTTTACATTACGTAAGAAAATAATTCTTCCTGCTCTGCCCAGTTTCGATACTATTTTATTGTTACATCTGCAGTGGTTGATATTTTTTCTATATTTTGGTGGTCCCTACGTGGTGATCAAAATCGGTCCGAAAGATTGCGAGAGTGACGACCTGTGGTTCCCTTATTATTTTCGATAAGACAATACTCCCTTGTTGACACAGGCACGAATATGAGCGTTATTTCACCCGCCCTATCTCAAGGCAAGACAATTGGCATGAAATCAGTCTTGAATATTACCAGCAATTACCTCATAAAATCTTCGGTCTCAATGCTAAATCTAAATCCGAGTAAAGCTATAGCATCATGTTAGCCTTTTTGAAGGTCTTTTATCTTGTGAGAGAATTTCTGAACCAAATTTAGTCGGAATCTTAAAGTAGCTTTATTAAAGGGATTAGAGCTATTTTGACGTCTGAGTGCATCTTCTACTGATAGCTAAATAAGTACTAATTGGAAGTAACTAAAATTATTTTAACATAACAGAACTTAGTAGATCTCACGGAAGGCCAAAAATATTATTGTTTCCTAACTGCTTTCATAGAAATGGTAAAATTGTCAGATTCTATTAGTACTAGAATTAATACCGAAGAAATTTCCCATCATTATATCTTACTATTCGAAGTCAATTTTTTCCCGAATATTTAAACAATCAAAAAATTATTCAGTTTCACTATCAATTTAAGGTTCAAATTTATAAAAATAACTCCCACCCTATTTAGGAAAGCGTTTCCCAAGGCTTATCCTGAGTTGAGAATAGAGCTTCTCTGACGAGAGGCTCGAATTCTGCCACCCTCCATGTTAACCAAATTTAACCACTGGAGTTGGCCATTCTACACACTAAGTGTGGGTTGATGGCAATCAAACCCGTAAACACTGGCATAGCAGACGTGCAAGGTTACCACTGCACCACTGAGGCGTCGCATAAATTGACATATTTTTGCATTTTTCAACTTCGACTAGAGTTCACCTTATGACCATTTTCTGTTAGTTATTCCATTTTAGACCAACTTATTAAATATGATTCATTTTTCAGTAGCATAAACTGTTTAGGAAGTATTTATTGCAATTATAAGGTTAAACGTTTTTCAACAAATGAATTTCAAGAGTTATTCCTCCCTCATCTTTAACGTTTTAAATAACTGTCATTTTTATTCCTTTTTAACTCAAGCTTTGAAAAAAATAACTTCTCATAATTTCTTGTTGTTAAACAAAAGTCTAGATAAGAATATTTAAACCCCTTTGTCATTTTTTGAGTATGATTTTTCATTTCAAATAAAGCCTATTTTAAATGTGCCAGCTTTTTGATGACAAATCGTACATAAAGGTGAGATGGCATGCTTATGCATTCGATTGGTTTTCCCAGGCTTGATACCATGAATTGCTTTGTCTATCTCCATTTCTTTAAGTCTCCACTTTCAACAGCAGTTTGAATTTAAAACGGCACTAATTAAGTAATTATTTATCTCGTATTTTTCATTCTCCTTTTAAAACAATTAATATACAACAAATACATTTAGATTAAGTTATTTTGATTTTAAGAATAAAAATAGAAGGTTTAAAAATCTCTACATTTCAAGTTAAAACATGGCTTTCTTGTCCGTAGAACTTGTGCATATGGTTGAAATCATTATATTACATTCTCCGTTAATTTACCCTTTTGAAATTACGTTTTGTCAATTCAGAAATCAGATCTAAGATTTTCCCCCAGAATGAAAGGTCGTGTTTAATTCCCATTAGAAGTGATCCCTTACTCGCAAGTGTAATCAACACCAATACCTGTAAGTGTCCAATTTCTGGGTGCTTTAAGTCTTACCATGGACCTGATTCTGATATTAAGTACAATGATAGACCGTATTCGTAAAACATGTTAGGAAATGATGTATTCTCTTAAAACGCTTGTATGAAAAACGGAACAGACATTCCCAGGTTGTTGGAAAATGCAGGCATTTATATTAAAGCTCAGAATTATAAGGATCTGGTTTCAATTTCAAATGAATTAGCTGAAAATGGAGCAATTTTCAAAGCCTTTTTTAAAGAATTATATTGCCAACTTAAAACATTTGAGAGGTAAATAACACAATTATAGGAGAATGAGGTCAACTACTTCAACTCAACACGGCATTTCTTATAAAATTTCCTAATATTTCCAGTTGCTGTTGAGTAATTTTGGGCAAATCTATCGCTTAACAGACAGTCACTCCAAGAATGAGGAAATGACAATAATAACTCTAATTCAAATCACCTTATCAAAAGTCTCTCAATAAATAATTGCTAATGTTTCAATCACTCTGTCGAAAAAGCTAAGAATACACAGCTGCTTAAAAAATTCAACCTTCATTTTACTATTCCTTTTTAAGAAAATTCGATTCTCTAACCGAAAACTCGATTGAGAGATCTGCTGGGTTAATAAATTTAGCTCTTAACAAGGTAGCAAATTTCAGATACGGAAGATTAAAGTGATACAACTATCCATCCTCAACTTGCGCTATTTTAGATACAAATTTTCCCTACGTATCACATTAAGCAGATCTGGTTTGTGAAATGTGTAGCCATGAAGTTATGAGTGATTTCAAATTCTATTCATGAAAACTAATTCAGTTGTATCCAATTGTCTTGGATATAAGTCATTTTCTTCCAGAACGTGTAAAGGATAAAGAGCTGCAATGAAATTTGTACTTTTCCTGAAGTATTTCTACATATTTTACTTTTCTTGTCCTCCAGTAAAGACAATATTGATAGCTTTGCACCTTTTATATCCAAAATGTATTTTAGTGCGAATATTGTTACCTTATATTTTATTAGCTAAATAAAATACTTTTACTTGCTGAAAATGTCTTTCCGTAATCAAGAGACGGTAAAAACGATAAGTGTTCTGGTAATTGTAATTCTGTAATGATTAGATGACCGGCGGGATCGAACGCGACGGCTTGTGTTCAGTGCAACACTTAACTTTTAATAGGTGATTAAATTTTTACTAAGCTACCGAGTAAATTGGGAGTTATATTACGTTAAATACCTTTTTCAAGACAATAAACTATAATTCACATCCCATACATTACTCTGCTGTCTGATCTAATGATAGTATATCGCTTAAGATATATTCGCGATCACATCAGTTCTAGCAACCTGTCCAGGCCCCTTAGTCATAAATAGAAGATAAAATTGGTTGTTGATATAGAAAGTGACCATGGATAAGGTGTCTAATCACTTCACTCTTTATTTAAAAGGAATATTTTTAAGTAAACTTAGAGAAAACAAGTACCGGATATCACGGAATTATCTTCACTGCGTCGGGCTTGACCATTCTGTGCCTCTCATATTCTCATCAACTGTAAAGGATTAAAATTTTGAGGACTAACTAAGCCATACCTTGTTTCATCCTATTATATCTCTATTCATATAGAAACAGAAGTAGAGCAAATTCTTGAACACTATCTAAATAAATCAACTAAAATTTACAATTTGTTTCTTTTTTCTGAGAGCATTTTGATGAAAGTGGTTATAAAATTACAAATTCGTTAATATTTTGTGAACTAGGTACTAATTTAAAAGTTTTTTAATAATATCGCGCTAAATGTTACACTATACGAATGTTGACCTATATAACCTCTTAAGGAATCGGCGGGATTTAAGCGGTGTAACTGACTAATTTAATGTGTTTTAAACTATAAAGATGATATTTTTCCACGCACTTTAAAATTCTACAGTAATTAATTCAATACCGCTTTTTCTCTTGCAGCAACAAGTGTCTATGTTTTGTAAGAGTGGTTAGAGATGAAGAAACAGTTCTTACTGAAGAAGAGACAAGTACTATGATAAAAAGTGACTAAGCTGATCAAAGTTGAATATAAACATCAAAATATGGAAACCTGGATGAATTAAGAAAGGAAGAGATCATGAGTGCGAATATTTCTGCAGGCGAAGGTTCATGCATGACATTTCGCTCTCCAGATAACACAGCGATGGTGATTATTTGAGCACAATAATAAGCGCCATAGACGAGTCAACGGAGATGGGTCTGATGAAATGGCCTTTTTTTGTTTTTTACACATTTGAACGGAGTAAGTTGTGTGTGAAATTCGAGTGTTAATAGGTGCTGCCGATTAAGTCACATTTTCAAGGGAGGAAATCGATTTAATATTGTCGCTGTATTCTCATTGGCATCAGTTAATGTTCTGAAGGCTAGAAATCAGGCAAAGATTCAACATTAAGATCAACTTTACATATCTGAAGTTATCGGAATTGAAAATGGAGAGATATATAAAACATCAAGGGTTATTTTTTCTTCAATTTATCCTCGACGAATTATCAAAGGGAGAACAGCATTCAACAGACGAAAACTTCATCGATTCTGACGTTCTTGAATCGTGAATGCTGCTGCTGATGAGGATAATGATTCTATTTAATAAATACGTTTGTTTACATACTGTTTATTTCCTTGTTTGTATTAATTATGAAAGATAACTGTATTGCTTGTTGTCTAAAATGGTGGATACTTGTCTCACTTCTGACGAACTGACGTCCATATTTTAGCTATTATGCGATTTTTATGAGATTATAAAAGGTGATACATAAAGCACAGATAAGTTCTCAAGGCATTATTAGAGGTTGAAAATAGTTATACTGGTATGTAAAAATTTCCCCGATTCTTATTAAACTTTGGAGCATACCGATTGTTTTAAAATGATTTATGTCTACCAAAGCAATGTTTGTTATTTCGGTTGTCATTTTCTGAAATTTTACTAAATTTGAGGCCAACATATAGTGAATATTCACCCTTAGCAAACAGACGTATTCTAAAATATACTTTATTTAATTTTAGAGGTTTTCTGAAGCGTCCGAAGTAGGGGTTGGGCCGAAGATTGCTCTGGGTCTTCAGAATTGCGGCATTCCGAGTCGGATGGAGGTCACATGTGTTCAGGTAGATCTTTGTTGGATCTAAACTGTAAAGAATTAAAAGTCTCTTTTACTGTTTTGGCCCCTTGTGACACAAGAAGTTACCTTTTCATATTTTTAACAAGTCGCTCACTCAGACCATTGAGCTTAGGCGAGAAATGTGAATGAGAGATATTAAGACAATGCCACAAGTCCTCAAATCGAGTAAAAGAGAACTGAGTGGCACTTGTGGACATAATAACTCTTGATACGCCCTGACTGGTGGATATCTGGATGAGGATGTTAATGACAGCACCGCTTGTGGGAGACTTAATGGATATGATCTCAAGCCACTTTGAATTCGAACCAACCAGGATTAGAAAGGGGCCTTCTCGGATATTACTTACACAGACTTGAATATGTGATAAGTGATTAGTTACTTGGTTAGCCAATAATTGAAGCTACAAATTCTCCACAGGCGGTCTTACATATTTGGTTTTGAACGTGGAATCGAATAATTGATAATTCAATGCATGGTAAATGGAGATTAGAGTTTCTCTCGAGTTCGATAGAAATATTCGATTCGACTTCATAACAAAATCTGATAATCCTTACTAGTTGTAAAAGCCAATAAAGTAGTAACAATGGTCACTAGGTAGCATTAAGGTTAACAATATGCAAATAAAATGCTACTTAAATATCTTATT
Organism: Hymenolepis diminuta; assembly: GCA_900708905.1. Lineage (NCBI taxonomy): Eukaryota > Metazoa > Platyhelminthes > Cestoda > Cyclophyllidea > Hymenolepididae > Hymenolepis > Hymenolepis diminuta. The sequence continues at coordinate 414,576 of CAADRB010000067.1, read as the reverse complement.
TGCAGAGAATATGACTATATCACAATGAGTGATTGAAAAATTAATCCTCTATACGTTTAAATATTCAAGAACACTTCCAGTTTAGGTTCTGGAATTGACAGATATGTACATTACTCCTGAGGCAACAAACTAAAATCAAATTACCTGATAAGCTAAATAACTAACGTAACCGTGTAAAAATAGTGTGCATTTCTGAAAGAATAAGTACTGAAAATTTTTACAACGGAAAATAAATGTAAGAAATTTATCCTCGGTTTTTCCTTGGCTAACTCGGCATTTACCTTCAAATGCTTTAATGCAGTAAATGATAAAAATTATGATTGGATGCCGACACACATGGCTCGAAATTGCAGAGTTACTTTTTACGGATCGAGATGAGCAAATCCCATCAGTAGTCTCCAACTCGCCTATCCTCATTATCACATACGTCGGCACTGAAAGTAAACGAGAAAAATAGAAAAATCTATTTTAGGGGTATCTGGTGGGGATATGGGCAGACTAGAGCCGGGAAGACTGGACTTAATAGGATAATACAGAAAGTCATGCTTTAAAAATCTATGTTCTCGCTCATTCAATTGTTGATTTTAATTACAGAGGTAATTAAATTTCCGCCGGACACTAATAATTTTTTCTATTATATAGTCGGGAAATGTGAGGAACGAACAATCAATGGGCTAAAATTGGGCTATTTCAATACCATTTAATATATATTAATTTAGTCCATAAAACTGAATAATAATTGTTTGTTTCAAGATATAAATTAAACAGATGGAAGTGCAGGGTTCAATATTGCGTAAGATGAGGGAGAGAAAAGTGAAAACTAGAGCTTCAACTACTAACTTTATCATTTCGTCCCTTCTGACTTGGATTGGAAGAGTGATCTAGCTGAGCTTTTATTAAAGAATGTCTTATAGTTAAGGAAGGCCTTATAATGAATGGATATGAGGATATAAGATAGAAAAGTGAAACAAGGAGTATAAAAGGTACAAAGGCGAGAAGAAGCGACCACTTTCTCACAAAGGTCACAAATTTCTGAGACAGCCTTGAACAGTGTAGTTAAGTATTTCCTGAGCACTGATCCACCTTACTTCCTAGAAGCTTCTTTTCCCTTTGTTGGTAAATATATTAGCGGAGCCTACTTCCTTGGTAGCGACGTGCTTGGTGGCTTACACTTAAAATATACCTGAGCATTTAGGTTAGTCAGATCTTAATTTTGGATGCGAATAGAGGATAGTTGCTTTCATGAATAAATATAAAATGTTCTTAAGCATATATTTCAAAGACGATTTCTTTTTGTTCAAAGTTAATATGAATTGCTTACATTTAAAAGACTCACCACCACACCCATCCTCATAGCAACGTAAATATTTTGATGTGCTTTTAGCGTATTTAGTAAGGAATATATAATTATCTCTCAAATATAGGTAAATACAACTGTAGGACTATACTGAGTGGCATATGGATGATTAACTTTTATCATTTGTCGATATGAGGATAACTACTCAATATAACAGATGCCGTTGGCCGATAAAGTAACACGACTTAATCTCAGAATATTTGAACTCTGTAATTCAATCCAAAGATATATGTTAACAGCTACACTACTTGCTAGATTTGTAATGACAATTATGATTTAATTGGTTTTAGTAAATGGAATTGTAATGACAACCTGGGTAACACTAACCAGATATAGGACAAGTGCTTGTTTTGTGAAGCGCACGTAGGAGTGAGTGCCTCTATTGAATTCTTTCCCTGTTTAATATATCCAAGGCAACGAAAGAATGAAATCAAATTAATCAGGTTTATTTTGTCACATATACCTCCCTACTAATGAAAAAGCGAAAAAATAATTTATTATATTCAAGAGTAAAAATTTCTAAATGGTGATAAGAAGGCTTTTAGAAAGAAATGGAATGATAAATAAATAAAAAAGCCACGAATAAGCCCTACTGGCCTCCAAAGTTTAACTTTTGCCCACAACACTAATAGGATATTAGAATGCAATTTATTACAAAAGTAAACTTATTTAATATAATCAGCAGATCAGGAAAGTATTTGGAGACATCAAGTCTATATTCCTGGTTGATTAAAAGGTTTAAGAGGAAATTTCACGTTGAAACGCTAACAGATAAGATCATTATTGATCTCAAAGAAATAAAAACACGATGAATTGTCTGAGTGATTGCTGTTAGGGCGTTATATCCAGAAATGACAGACCAGAAATCAGATTTCATTTCTATTTTAAAATTTAAGTTCTCAATCCTTATCACAAGTTTAAAGGCATAGATGAAAAGGAATCATTTAATTTTATACAATCGTCCACAAATTCCTTATTTCAAGAGAAATACGTACAAGCTCCCAATTTAATATTAGTATAATTTATATTACACGAACTGAACACTGTTTGTTATAAAACAGTAATCGGAATTAACCGCAGAAAATTGTTTCATTTACTCAACATAGTGTCATTTCTTCAGGACATTAGGGGGGACTTCAAGTATTTAGGATTGTACCAAAATTTAGAATTGGTGAAAGTTAAATACCTGAAACCTATTTCATAGGAAATAATAACAATTCCAGCAAAGTACTTTTGAATAACATCGATTTTTACTCACTGGAACTATGCAGAACTATACCTGGGATATCCAGAGATAACATGCCTTCACTAAACCATGTTCTAGTATATTCTCAGTTATATTTGGTTGGACAGACACGAATGAACATGACGAAGAGTGAAGTTAATCTCACTCCTTTTATCATGTTTCCCAGACTGTAAGATCCGGATACAATAGTCTTTCAATAAAATTCAGACGTTTATTTATATTTCACTGCAATTTATGAATGACTGCCGACTTTTAATAAACAAAAAAAATATGTTTTGAAAAAACAAGTGCTTGAAAATGAGAAAAAGGTTAAAAAATGAAAGTTATTCAAAACAACGATTTGACATTCAATGAAAACAAAAATTCTGTCGGTAGAATAAAATGCAAAGGCAATTTTATAAAGGCTAAACGGACTTTTAATTGATGTTCAATGGGAGAGACATTTAACAAAATCCGCCTAATAACAGTCCATACTTCTGACCCTTTTCAAATCTCACTGACCGCATTTTAAATTGGGATGAAACAGTTATGAAAATATTGATACCGATATGTGCCTTGGAATAATATTTAAGGATTAAGACATTCATAAATTTATTGAGATGCTCCTTTCCCCTTAATACTGAGGTTTTACTTTATTCCATTTATTGACTTTTATATCCAAATAATTCCTTACATTTAATTAATTATTATGTGTGTTCTATTTTATCAGGTTCCGCATGCGTCACTGCCGTTTCGCCCGTGATCATAACATTTCCCAAACCCATTTAGGAGAGTTTCTCAACTCTCATCCTGGGTAGGGAGTGGTACCATAGAGCCAATGTGGTGAGAGATTCGAATAATGCTACCCTCTATATTAGCTGGACTTAACTAGTGCAGTTCATCATTCCACTCACTGGGTGTGCAGCGATGGACATCGAACCCATGACTACTAGATTTACAGACGGACAAGTTAACTGTTGATACGCATCCTGCTCACTCTTTTGTTTTGGTCTTTACTCTTTGGTGACATTTTTATTCCGTGCTTTGACAATATCAGGAAAGATAAAATGCTCTAAGATCGCATGCAAGGACATGTTTGTACATGCGAAGTTAGGAAAAGCGTACATCTTGATCTACATCTAGGACATGATAAGGAGTAGAGAAGGACCGGTTTTTGCTCGCTGATGGTGGCCCTTGTTATTAGCAGTAACTTTAAAGTTCGTACGATAGTACGCGGTATAGAGGTCATATTCTCATTCTGTTAGAAAGTGAAAATCGAGTACTGAAAGTACAATACCGGCATTAAATTAGGCTAAATTTTGATGGAACAATAATATTTGAACATCTCTTCAAGAATTATAGAATACTTCAGTCAAATTATAATTTAATTATCTATGATTTATTTAATTATTCAGTATTATTTGCAATTTTCCGACGATACAATATTCTTGGGAGGATTTCATTTTATTCTACTTTTCGTTCTATTTGCCTTTCTTAAGCGTTTCTCTTATGAGAAAGCAGGTAATTCCATGCCATTTTATCTATCCTCCAATCAATACGTTTAGAATAAGATTTTGATTATAAAACTGAGGTTGTTGTCATAAATTCATAACTTTTAACACTTACTTATCTCTTTAAGTAAAACATTGTTGATCTTTAATTATAGAATAAATAATTGACTCAAATACCTGTATCTTCCGACCAGAGCTAACCCCTCTGATTTTAGTAGAGCTTTTCACCATTTGAACTCACATCCAAAAATCAAATAAGTAACATTTCTTGGATTTAAGAACTTTCATCCTATTAACATTTTTATCGTCACCAAATTATTTGACTGATGAATTAAATTGAAAGGTGGGTGTAGAGAGGAGAGAACAAAATGAAGTGACAATTAAGTCCCTGTGCTATCGTTCAAGCCCATAAACAGATGGTTATTTATGAAATTCCGATCTGTAGCTAATTGTATTCACTAGCTTCTCTGCCAAATAATTGAACTAGTTGCCAATGTAATAAATTATTCACATTTTTGCCTTAACGGCTTTCGCTTTCTGGGACTTCGCACTGGGTAAACACCTAATAATTACTTAACTGAACAAGGATAAATGTGGCAAGGCCAATTTCCCCAATTTGTGTCAGTCTTTCTTTATAGGATTCTTATTAAATGTTCCGTTTCAATTGCATCTGCTTGATTGCCAGAAAATTGTTTTTGTCCTCCTCCCTGTTCGTTCGAATAGAAAACAGTCACTTACGCAAGGTTTTGAATATACAACCGGAAGGAATATCTCCAAATTATAATTTCACAATCTATGTTACCCCTTCCGTTTGCAGACGTGGGAAAGTGTGATTGTTAGTCTGTCTGCTTTTAACTTTTTTCCTTATCACCGCCAGATCTCACATCTAACGTCCTTTGCCATAAAACAAATTTTATTATAATCATTTAAAACCAAAATATTTCGCAACAGCTATTTTTCTCGCAGTGAAGCCGAAAAATTATGAGCTTTGACGACATGACCCATGGTCTGGACTTGAGAGAGAGAAAGAGATAGTGGTATCAATATTGGATGATACGATATGTGCAGGCTTATTCTGCTCTTTATATCTTGACTAAACACGAGGAATGAGCAAAATTTTCATTGTTCTAGCGGCCGTTTACCCATCATATGGAAATACCGTTTTATATAAAAATCCCTAGCCAGTATCATTAGCTACTTTTGGCTATCAGAAAGGAAATGTATGAAGATGATTAACAAGTTCTGAACATTAACTCATTCAGGAATCCGTGAGTCATATCTTGACATGTGAATTTATTAACATTAAGCTATGACCCAGTGAATTATGTCATTAAATAGGTAAACGACTTGATGAGTCTAAAAAAATATGAGTGAAATAAGCCTCTTTTGATGTTTCGTCATTATTTTTGACCTCACTATCTTCATCACTTGTTCGGTCTTTTAACAATATTTTGTGTTTGGACAATTTCTGTCGCTTCTTCATGGATAATAGCAACAATAATAACAATATTAATAAACGTATTGAAATTACTTCAAACTAGCCTTCTTGTTATTTTGCAGCAGAACCAAAATTTTATAGTTACCCAGAAATATTATTACCATGGTGTTGTTTCATGCTATTTTCAAGTATTCATTTTCATAAATCGGTTAAGACGATACCAATAATGTTTTTATATAAATAAATATGTGAAAATAATGGCATCAAGGTAGCAAAAGCAGGTTTATGTACAGGGTATAAGACAGAAGACCAAGTCACTGGGGTGCACGGGGAAATAGTAGGGTGGACTAGTAATAACGAATCTGTTGTTGGCCGAATTTGGTCCTAATGGCATATTCATCCTATCTACGAGTCTCCTAGTTTCGAGTTGTGATTTCAAGTCACTGTGTTCTTCAAAGAGAATCCTCATTTTAATAGGCTCTGGTGGACTACATGCGCTAGCTCTTCTAGCAAGTTGCTCCGGTCTGTTCAAAGACGTAGTGCTTGTTTCTACACGTCTTAGTGTTGGGGGAAGAACATTCAGCCTGAATAGACCCATACATAGGATTCCATTATCCTCCAGGGATTTGCAAAAGAGCGTTCCAAAGGCGATTCCTCGCGTAGCATTGCCATTATTCTCCATAATTTTCGCCAATCTTGGATCATTGAAACTCAACTGTGCAATAGTTGGTCGTTTCGTGTTATTTCTTCTCAGAGCAGCAAGGAATTCGTTAACCTGAACTTCTCCTGTATCAGTAATATGGAAGTTATCATAGAAGTCACCACCATACGCTGCCCACTGCTCTAGAACTGGGGTGGTTCCACCTGTAACCAAGTAACGAATAAGTGTCATAGCGTTTCTGTCGAAGTAAGCAGTAGACACTAGGGCATCCAGCACAGATCCAGTGAAAGCTAATCCTCTGGCGAAGGGTATTGTTAAGAAGATATCAATATCTGCCTTTCCGGTCTCAAAATCATCAGGATCTAAGAAATGGATGTTAGAATCCATACAGAGGGCTGTTAGAAGGGGGATTTCAGCCCCACTGGATCTTGCAGCAATATCATCACTAACTGATTGCCTCAAAGAAGGTGGAATCTTCAAAGCGCGAATATTGAGGGAGCAAAGAATTGCCTCCTTATCAAGCATGTAGGGATCATCAACTTGGACCGTTTCGGAAACGCCTATAACAACACAAACTGAGACCAGTTGAATTCTTGCAATCCATAGATCTCTGCGACTCAGAGGAGATCCAGGAAGGAAGTAAATTTCTGGGAAGTTTTCCAACTCATGCCACTCCTCGGAAATGAATTCGTGAGAAGTAAGGAATATGATCGGACGGATTTGACTGGCAGGAAGGTTACTAGCACGTAGGGGGAGGACAAAGGACCTTAGACCCAAACGTGGAGCCTTTTTGTCAGCCAGCAGACAAACAAGAATGTGATTTTGAAGAATTTTGATAGCTTCAACTTCAGAGATTTGACTTTCAATGTTTCTGTTGTTGGGAAGGATTGCCTCAGACAGGGATCGCTTTCGACACCAGTAATACACACCTAAGGAAGAGAAAAAATGATAATTGGTATGTGGCAGCTTAGGATATTAGAAATGGGAAAAACGATACATCAATACCATAGAAATTGTCAGTACCAACTATATTTAAATTAACGTGACATGCATACAATAAGAACTTGCGTACGAGGAAGATTTGTCTTCAAATTTCCATACTTTTCTGCGTTATTAGCAAGTTATTAATGCACAATTGGCAGCTATGCTTTGTTTTGACTTATTCCATTATGACATAATTCACTTCACAAACAGAATCGATATGATTGATCAAATTCCTTCTGCTTCAAAATGTGGTCACGGAGTCCCAATTATAAATTCATTTCAGTACCAATTTAACAGAAGTAACAATATTTGGGGAAATAAATTACCATGCCATCATCCAATTAGCTTGATTTCCAAAGGAGTAACCCCTGCAAAATTTTAACAAAATGAAGGAGATGATTCAACTTTAAATCATAATAACTAGTAAAAAAAATCTGAGAGTTCCTTTTAACTATCCAAAAGGTAAATTCTTATTCATGTAAAACATTTACGTTTGAGAAACATGGCAATATATCATCTCAATTTCCCCTAGGAACAAAATATTGACACGAGATAAATATGATGAGGTAGAAAGTTGAGAAAGCGGAATGTCTGATAATGAAGCAGGATTCTCGTGATTATACAACTCTTTTCAAAGCCATAATCCCTCTTTTAAAACTGATAATCACCTTACCAATACTTTTCAACAATATACGCCCAATCGTTCTAAATATGATGCTTGTATGAAGGATCAGATCATGCATACCAGTCATTTGGAAGTTGGTATCTCGGATTTTAGAGTCAAGTAAATAAACACCATTGCCATTTTAAGGTCAATACCAGGTGAATCTCAATGGCATGCATACTGTACTTGGACTGAGCTAGAGAGGTCAAGAGACAGGGCCCGTGATTAAGGATTAGTCGCAGACACAGACACGTTTTTAGACGAATGGGCTTGGAATGGATATGAGTGGAATGACTCTGAAAGCCCATTCTGTACGGTTGTGTGCTTTTCATGAGCCCGAGTAAGAATATGAGACGCATATGATTGCGCAAGAATGGCCCAAAGATGATCAATTCTTCATTTTTCTTATTTGGTTATTGGTGTCAACTTTAGTGACGTATGCATAAAATTATCTCTCAAACTACATAGCTAGCTTTAATTTATAAGTTTCTGATTTTCCAATTGAAATATTACCAGGAATTTAGATATACTACAGGGCTGTTACTTCCACTTAAATAAATAGGAAATTGGTTATTGAGGTTATTAGAAGACAAAAAGTCTAGCGATTTTATCTGACAATGAAACCGCATTAGGCGAATGTTTTATGACTTCGATTCGTCTCAGATTTGGAGATCTGAACTCTGCTGTTTTAACTATCAAATCTTAGGTTTGAAAATATCCTTAAATTCCAGGACTTTTTGACACCGAAATATTCATTCTAAATCACGATACCTAAATGAATAAATTACTTATCTATAATGCCCAAAATTATCATCCAACAACTTATGAAAGTTGGGTGGAGGGTAGATACCTTGAAGCTGCATTTATAAGAAGCTCACATTCTACAATCCTCCTTGTTAATCAGAAATAGTTTGTAGGATTGGCCGTCCACGGCATTGGGTATGTACCGATGATCACCGATCTCGTGATTTAGGACTTAGCAGACGCGTGCATTGATCACTACAGCACCAATCCACGGGGGAACTTATAATATTAATGAGAAGCGTATTGCCATAACCTGGTGAGAACTGGTTATCACCTATTGCCCCAAGCCCCAGAAACTACCTTGGTACTAGCAACTTATTCGGACTTGGAGGAAAAAGACCTCCTTCCTTTTTAATTAGAATATTACATTATATTGGCTACTTGGTTAGCCAGTTTTATCACAACGAAGAGCACTTGTTACATGGTACGATCGTGGGAGAACAGTAATAGGAAAAAACTTGTGTTCGAGGAACGAATAGCATTAAGAAAATTAGATTTATGAATTAGATTCTGCCATCTATCACGTACTTAAACATTTTAAAATTAAAAGCTGAAGTATCATTACTCGTATTAAATACATTAAATAAATGTGAGAGTTTTATTCATTGGTTTTTCAGCCCAGAAATATACCATGTTTCAAGCCATTCTTACTTTATTAATTATTTGCAAACATTTGTGTTAGAATGAAAATGTCTACGCAACATCGAACGGAAATGTCATACGTCAAAATTTGTACTTTCAAAAAAAGTCATGTAATGCATTCCAATGAGATTAACAATGCCATAAATTCAGTTATTAAAAAGTAAGCCAATGTTAGCCAAATAAATCACTTAAATTTTTTGTTTTATTGATTATGGCAAACTAGAAGAAACAAAATAAAAAAATAGAAATGAAAAATTTGATTCTTAAGAAATTCTGGATGTTAGCTAAAATAGCGAGAGGAAATGTGTAAATTTTAAACATGGCATAGCATTTAATGGTTAATAAGATTAAGAGTTATCAAATATTCTCTCCTCAAAGGTGTTAACAGTTTACAATGACTGCAAGGATATTTTCTTGCTGTCTCCTTATAGAACTTACAGCGCTTAATCGCTTTATGTGACCTCAGACTCACCTGCAGGACTATCATGCGCCTATTTGGAACGATGTATCACTATAATAACCCATAAGTACGTGTTAATTCAGATTGCTATCAAATACTTTCTTAAAAATTTTGGTAATTCCGACCTGCTATAGTTATAATTAATAGTTATAATAATTATTAAAACTCTCCAATACAAACATCGTCTCTTAAATTATCGATATAGGGGGTAATATCTGCTTTAACATTCTTTCTTCTGGTGAGTAATCTTTGAGTGTCTTTCCTTTTCCGTCTTCCATTCAGATTATCTCGTCCAATATATTATTTTTGACCTCACATTTCTCTTTTGACCAGGACAAGGCTGTTGATTTCAGATAACCTTTGAGATCTTTGATTTTAAAGGGAGATGTCTCTAGCTTAACTCAATCAGATAACAAAATTAGCTTTACCTATGATTTACCTGAATTTGAAGTCTTGTCAATTTATTAATTTTCATTCTGGACTTCTTTCCTATTTCATTGTGTGATTTGACAAATCAAACCTTTATTTCAAATTACACTCCCCCAGAATGAATTAAAACTTACCGGTAATATCGATTTTATTATCATCAACGTTTATCTGAATCGGTTTTTCGTTGTTGTCATCGGGAAGTTCAAAAGTTGCTCTCGGTTTTGCACCTGAAAGAGTAGACGTTTGGCGACTCATTTTCCCAGTGGTAGTCTGGTTGAAACCCATCGGAGAAGGAGGCACCATTCGACTATTTGGACGACTGATTTCACCGATTTCTGCCGAAATTCTTTCTCGAAGATTACGGAACCGCCTTTTTAAGCCGTATTTCTGGCAGGCACATTTGCGAATCTGATTATAGGATTTAACATCTGCGTGACATCGGATGCAATACCAAGTTGCCCGGCTGGCAATTTCCTGAATTATAAGAATAAGATACATTATGAGATCAAAAGAATACATTAAGACTTGGATCTACAGAAGCTTGAGTTATTAATGCAATTTGTAAACAGGTGTTTGAACTGATATGAAATTGATCTCTCATAAACAGAATATTGAAGGAGGTAGACAATGACTCCTGAAACACAAATAAAAGTACTTTCCAAACTCAATACACAAAGTCTGTATAGGGGATGCGTCCTGGAGCAGGTCAAATTATACTACCCCTCAAGTTGAAAAGTAATAACCCAACGGCTGTCCGTTCAAATTGGCGCATATCCAACTATGAACATCAATCTCATGATCGTTGACTTGGCAATAATGCTGGTTAATCATTGCGATTTTAGTACACACAAAAGAAATCGATTTTAACCCGACTTCCCTCCTCTGCGATTTTTCATCATATCTGTGTCATCATACATATATGAATGAAAGATTTCGACAGTATTGCAGTTAACAAGATAATTACAGTTATGACAACACTCATCATGTGAAAGAAACGTCTATTGACCACTCGAAAAATGTATTGAAATGATGATATATTCTCAAAGATGACTCTCCATCAACCCCGACACTTATGAAAAGTCATATTTTTATACTTAAAGAGGGGTAAACATGCCCATCTTCTAAATGCTTATTAGAGAAGTTGAATGTAGATGATAGGCGCAAAGTATCAATCATTTGTTTAAGCATAGAAGATATCTTTTATTCAAACTGTCTGGTTACTATACAATTATGTACCGATAACATGTTTTTGATTTTTTAAAATGGGATGCCATTCAGAAATAATAATGCTTCAATTGTTTATTTTCTTCTTTAAAAATTCTTAAAAGCAATGTAGTTTTCCATAAATGGTTTAAACTATTATATACAGGTTTAATGACATATCGTTATTAGGAAACTACGAGTAGTTTGAACCCTGCCAGAGATATAAAGGTGCGTGTGAAGCAAAATCTAATACAGATTTTCAGGCATTTTAATAGTAATGCGGTTACGCAACTAAATTTAATGATAAATTGGTTTGATGAAAAAATAGTGAACAAAAATTTAAATAAGCACGAGCTCAAGTAGACGTATAAGCTGACAAAAGTCATGAGCTCTGGCTATTTAGACGACTACCTGTGTTCAAATAAGATGGCCTGTATGAATTGAATTTCATGTATTGAATACACGAATACAGAATGACACAATTAACTGATGAATCAGTTACGTATATAAGACAGAAATAACAAAGTAATTTATCGATCCATAACAAATGGAAACCAATAAGCACATCTACATTTAATGAGAACTCTTGTGGATGTGTGAATGAAAATTGATAATTAGGCTCTGTCGGATACACCAGTACTCTAAAGAAGAAATAAGATATACAAATGCTCTTCAGGTTGTAAGTTTTCTTATGACCTTTCAACATTGAAGGCTGCTTTCTGATATGCAAATTTGAGAGAAAATAGATACCCCTGAAAAATGCTTCCGTTAACATTATCTTCAGAATGAAACAAGAAAGATCGGAGTTGGAAAAGAAAGCAAACCGAAGGTTAAGAACACCAAATTTTTGAAAAAGTACTCATATTTAAAAGCCATTTACCCTTCTGTCCAAACCATTTTATTGGTGAGAGTTTTAACTAAAAAATTATTATTATTGAAAAGAAGATGAGAAATTTAATCACTATACAATTATTTTATAAGCTGACTTAAGGATAATAGACTTGGCTCAAGCTATCATTCTAGAATTTTCACAAAAATTAGAAATAATTGAAAGAATCAACAATTAAGACTATATATAAAACGAAAAAGTTTAAATATGGACGGATCATACCTTGTAGTGCGTGCACACACGGACTCAGACCTGCTCAGTCTACCTATGTATTGTTTGCCTTGACTGTTCATGTTCTGTTCTAACTGTCAACCGCCCGCCAATGAACGAATGGGGCGAATTCGGTCAACTGCCTTATCATACCTCATTTCGCATATTCATCATGATCCAGATTGTCCTCCATTTCCGCTTTCCCCTCAATTCCTCTTCATACACCTTCCTTCTTTCACCTTTTCTTCACCTCCAGTTGTCCAATAAACCCGTGACTTTAGCCAGCTATTTTTCTTTACGCTCATTAAAGGCTGCCGTTACCTGTTTAGCATATCTAGCCTAATTTGGTCTGTCTCTTGAAGTAGCCTTATATTGAATTGATGCTGTCTTAACCTTTTATATTTCTTTTCATTTATCTACATTTTTACACTTCGCCCTGCTAATAAACTCATATTTTTAGAAATATTCGGATTCCTTAAAATCGTATTTCAGCAACATCATTAACAGATAATTTCAAGTCAACCTGCATGCCTATCCTTCCCATTGCCAGAGAATGTCATTCTACTTTATATTATGGTCACGTCCGCAAGAAAATTGTGCGGCGTTAGTTAGCTAAGATAACCAATCACTATAAACATTCATACTTACAAGGTTTTGAATTAAATAATTTATTTATTAATCGATTTTTATGAAATTTTGTATTTATTTAAAATTTGAGTCGTTCTTAAGCATTCACCTTCAGTTTCTTAAAACACTCGAGAATCAGATAGGCAACCTGAGGACTCGAAATTTCTTGACAGTTTTAGTGCTCTTCGCGTCGGTTTGATCAGTCATTTTTCGAAATTCTAGTTTTTGACCTTTTAAAATGGTGAAGGTATTTTCCAAACGCAAAGAATAATTTGATATAGGATTTTGTAAGACGATAATCCTATTTAAAGTAATACGATTACCATACTAGATCAGTTATTTGCTTCTACAACCCTTTGATGATACGCAAATTGATGACCAGTTATGGTGGAGAGATCTATAATACCGATGGATATAGCTTTAAATGAAACTTCTTTTAGCAAAATCTGAATCACCTAATCACCACAGTTTTGTGGTTTGGCCTCTCGCCAATTACGAAAAGGCAGAAGTACGGAAATAACTTAAACAGATTGACGAACCAATTAGCTGAATTCATACTCATGAGTATAAATCAGTGGAAAATCTTGATAAAATCAGTTTTTATGGGAAAGCCCTAGACCTGAATAAAGGATAAAGCCACAACTAATTTTAACTTCACACATCGCGAGTTTCTAGTTAACTGAATCCCTCTTGAATTTGTCTCCAGAATACAATGAGCACGCTTAAAAATATTTCAAATTTTTCTCAATATTTCTAATAACAGATGATAGATGAGAAAGGTAAACCAAAGGGAACATTAATCATGATAATTATTGTGACTAGGCGTTGCGGATCAGTTCTAATATTGTTAACAGCTACAAGGTGCGCAATAACATGTGGCATTCATTTTTAGGCAGAAAATTCCACTGTGATATGAAACCTATTGTCTAAGATAAGAAATATGAGAAACGTTTCTGTGGGCATTTTGCCTCCAAAGCGTTTTGCATTGGGCTAACGAGAAAAAAACTGCGGCAAATAGGCAGAAAATATCCCGCTTGGATACCTTTTTATCAGTCAGAGGCCCTTTTAGGTATTCATTAATTGTTAAGATTTAGTATTCTGAAGTCCTCAGAAGGCACAAACCTACTTACAAATGGACTTATATACTTGCTAATCAAAAATATATTGATAATCGGTCCATTTATTTAAAAATCGTATTGATAATACGAATTGGAAAATAGGATGAATATCTTTTGCATTCAAATACGTTGAAGAAAGGACTGTTGATTTCTTTTTCTGGATTTGACGGCGCTGACCTAATATGCATTTTCTTTTCATTTGATTAAGCAGCCTCGAATTTGGGAAAAAATTATATGAAAGTACATACCCGATGACTCCAAAAATAGGACTGATGCAGAACGAATTTCTTTTTTACATGTTTGTTGCATCTGACAAGAAGATGTTCAAGCTAATCGCATGTTCGAGTAGTAGTCAGTACTACTGTTGATAAGGGATTTGGCACTTTGTAGTTGGCGCATTTATTTTGCCATGTGGAAAGCCATTTAAACCACATATTAAAAAGTAAATATTTAAGGCAAAAACCTTCCTGAAACATTTGCGAAACCCTTCATAACTGGAGAAAATGGTAAATATCCTCAATAGCTCTTTTGGGAAACTCACGTTCTGCTATCGCCATGACTGACCAGAATTAACTTGCTTGACAACCCATCCACGTCACCAGGTTTGCTCGGATAGATATCGATTTCGTTGTCTCCAACTCGGCAGACGTGCATATTGGCTACGGTGTCACACATGCTCTGTAGTCACTATTCAGACATCAACAATCTCCGAAGGTTAAATGGAAATCTGAATGAAAACTGTGCTATACATACTTGATTTCTACACTAATACCTCCTCAAAACTTTACAGAATCGTAGAACACTTGCCTAAAGTCACTGTATTTGTATTATTGTGAGAGAATTTAGGACGTAAAATCATACAATATTTACAAAAACCATTAAGTTATTTCCAAAAATATAAAACAGCGTTCTGAGAAGTTTTCATAGCTCATCAGCCTAATAAATATTGTTATCAAATTTAGAATAGTCCTCAAGCAGTGTCCCGAGGCAGATGAACAAATGATGATTTTTGGATACTATAATAACGAGAGGGGTCGTAACCGCTGATGTAACGGGAAGATACAATATCCAACTATCGGAAATTTCCGGGAAGTATTAATGGAAGTGTGCTACTAGGCTTAGTTTTCTTACCTGAGAATCACAAATGAAGAATCCAATTGTTCCTTCATGAATAGTTGAATGAGGAGTTGAAGGGGGATTGATGACCAAATATGGATACTGTACTGCTCCACCACCATTTTCATCCTCTGTACTCTGAGCTAGAATTGCAATTAACATCAATTCCAGTTTCATGCACAGTTTTGCCGCTTCCGCAAAAGTCATCCCATCAAAAGCCGAAGAGAACCGAGCTGAATACAGTTCCATACTCACTCCATGCAAATACTCCGACAGCCATTGGGCATTCGAACCGGCAAGATTATCAAGATTTGCAACTGAAGAGGTTCTAAGACCTGCCTCAGGGAAGTGCCGATTGTGTTGTTGGCTCCTTTTTCCATGAACGGATGTGTGGTAGAGCCTGCGAAAGTTCTCAGAGAAGCGAAGAGCCAAATTAGGCATAGAGTGTAGGCGAACTCTGGGAACCTTGTCGTCTTGATCTGGATCATCTCCTTCCACGTTAGGAGCTGGATTAGCAGATGTCTGAGTGGGCGTGAAAATTACTGTAGCGTCTTCCATTGCTATTGCAGCTCCTGCTACCGAATGTTGCCCGTGAAGAGAACGCATCGAGAAGAGATTAGTTAGGAGAGTGGAGAATCCAGGTGCTAAACAGCTCTGGGCAAGAAACCCCAGCTTCAATTCGGAGAAACACACGATCTCGTCACCTGCATGCCAGTTCCATGTTGGGATATTCAAAAGATGAGACTGAACGTAAACAGATTCTTATTTATAATAATTAATAAAAAGTATTGAAGGATGACTCCCTATGCGTTTCCAAAATTTTTTTCTAGATCAATAATAATCTCTGGGACCCGGATATTTCAACCTCACAGTGGTTCTTGAGGTGTTTGACTCTGCTGCAACCTCAAAACTGTTACCATACTCACAGTGGTACTTGAAGTATTTTAACCTGCCTTGACCTCAAGACTTGTCCTCAAATGGTTTATTTTAATTACCTGGACAAGCCACTTAAGTGCTCCTTTGAGTGAGCGTTTCCAAGGTTCAGCTTCCCCAGTCAGCGATGTTCGGATCCATTCCATTTGTTTATGCTACTCCTTTCCTATGATACTAAATGAAGCCCCATTTATAAACACACCCTTGTCATTTATCTGCTAATATGGTTCTCACTCCTCTCTCTCGCACTTTACCTCCCTGTTCCAATCCCTCTCAGTTCTCTCCTACTTTCACATATTTTAACAGTATCTAAATCGTGGATTAACTATTCCAGCCTTATAACAACGACTGATTCGAAATTTTCTAGATTATGGCAGTGCTCAGAAAATGATGGTTATTACATAATTTTACTGATAGTATTCATTTATTACTTCATAGCTGGTCTCAGTATTACAACAGAATCTGACCCATCAGATGATCTCGGGATGCATAAATTAAACAAGCCGCGAACAAGTTAGTGATATGCTGAAAAGAAATACTTAAATTGATAATTCACAGTTCGAAAATTCAATTTTGTCGAGATTCTATTAAAAGCGAAATGACGCTTAATAAGTTGAGCCAAAAAGCAACCGCGCCCTTATGAAATTAAAAAGGGTTCGTAATCGTCGTTTTCATCTACAAATATTTATGTTAAAATAGTAAGCGACCAGAAATCATGTTAAATAATTTTAATTTTTCAATTGTTGGAAGAAAAAAATTAGTTGAAGACAGACCATTCTTGAATAAATAATACCAGTTATTAGGTACTGAGCATCGTAAGGAAAAATTTGTTGTAATAGAGAGGATAAATCGTGAAATTTGAATTTTGGAATGTGAACTGCCCATTTAGTAAACACTGCACAGTCTGTATCCCAAAATAACATGAAGTAAGTCTCCTTGATCCTGTAACGTTGCTCTCGGCATCTTTTTGCTAGCCCGCCTTTATCATTTTTATGATATTTTGTTAAACTATTTCAATCACTTCCCAAAATTAAAAAATTGTTAATTCTTTGTCTTAATGTGACAGTAATGATCTCCACATTTAGTGCCAAACCATGGATACGTTGAGATATAGTACAAGTTGATCAATCCACTGAAGTATTATGAATTTAATTAATGTTTCACTAATCTGATATGCGCATTCTGAGCGACCTGGGATTATCTTGAATAAATCTGGAATCCCTGAAATGTGCTTGTTTTACAACCCTTTAAAGCAAGTGCCACATTTCGGTTGCATACACGTAGTCTTCTCACTGAAAGACTTTATTCTGTCTTCCTGCCTCCAGTCCTCATGCGCAGTTCTTGATTCTTTCCAGTAATCCTTAAGTGCCAGAACTAGCGCAGTTTGATAAGGATCGTGATATGCTACCATATTACCCGCTAACACTGACGTACTGGTTTTGTTTTGAATACACTTCTCGCCCTTACGACTACTCATGCGATGCGATGACTGAGTACCGTCTGAATTTGCAGTATGATTTGAAAAAAAACTTTTGGGAGTTGGTTAGGAACATGCTGTTCATTCCTAACTTTCAGAATTCGTTAGTTTTGGGTAAAGATAGGATCCAAAACATTTGGTGCAACGCAAAATCCTTTGCAACCAGACTAAAGAATAATCTCAAGTTATGCTAGTAATTAATATACATTTTGAGTAAAAATGGAAAAGCCACCTAAAGAAAGCGCCAACAAAATTCGGATTGGCCATAGAAAAGGTATCTTGAGTACTCTCTATTAGAAGCACGCATTCTGCCATCCCTCATGTTGACAAGAATTAACCAGTACGGCTGGTTATATGTATTACTGATGTCTACCGATGTGCATAGATATCATAATCTCTGACTTGGCAGACGCCTACGTTGACCTCTGCTTCGGTGATAAGCATAAATTAATATTACTTTAAAACTGAAATGTCACACTAAATGTAAGTCTAATTTGTAGTTTGCAATATGATTAATGACTTACTTTATTACACTGTTGAAGCAACTGGACAATGACACGCACATTGCTTGCATAGTTCTTAACGGACACCACTCGCATAATATTTGCAGCATCTTCTTGGGCTGGGTCGACAGCGCGACTGTTGGCCAAAATCAGGCAGGCGTCTGCGTGTGCCATGTCCACTCGTTCGAGGTCAATGTGGTTCATCACCGTACCCTATCAATAAAAAAATTTGATATTAAACACGAAGTTGAAACCAAGAGATTAATAAATACTTAAAATAGAGTTTATTCCCAGTATCGTAAAGATGAATTGGGATAATTGGGAAGGGCAAGTACTCGGCTACAAACTGAATGTCAGAGGTGGTAAGTGGCTTTCCATTGAGCCTTCATTTGATACAGGTCCCAAAAGCTTCACAAGGGAAAGGAAGTAAATGGGAAAGGCTTTGCATATTCAGTAAATCTGTGAGATTATGGCTGTCCAAGTAAGGGAACTTTATAACGTATTTTATTTCATATGGTAGCTTGAATGGAACGCCAGGTGTCATACACTGGTGAGTCCCATATGAAATACTATTTGGCGTTTCATTCCTAGTGAAACCAAATACTATTAACGCAAATTATTAATTTTGCGGCCAATATTAGGATAAGCTCTGCTTCATTTATTAAAAGTCATCAGTTATTCAAGTAACTGAAGACGTAGGTCATCTGAAAGATACATTATTTGGTAAAAATACTTGAAATAGATTTGTAATGCTATTTGAGTAAGTACTGAAAAACGTATTTTATTGGGGCACTGTTTTTGATAGTCTGAAATCTAGCACTAAACATAAAGCTCAAAATTCAAAGGGACTTCTTGGTTGGAATGTTTGAAATATTTTGCCTACAGGGTTTATGTTACATTTAATATACATAATAAAATTAATCCCAAAATAATTCTTATATGTAAGACACTTTATTTTCCACCTTTTAATTCCCGTTTCTTTTAATTCCCACTTATTTGAACGAATTTATTTACATTACAGTTGTAAATGATGCATCGATACGAAAACATGCGTCTTGTGTTGATATGGTAGTTTGGGTCGTTTTGTATTGTGGTGCTGTCAGGTCGTGTTTGTAACTAGTGCAATGTCTTAGAGAATCTAAGAGCCGATTAGGGTATTCTACAGAGAAGAGCAGATTATAACAGTTTATCACTACCTTGTCAGCGCTTTTCTAATTATTTCTATGACTAAACTTACGATACCCCACATACTATGCGGGAATTAGACACCTATATCTGCAAATCGTATAGGTGCTTTTGCAAATAAAGTATTCTTAAAATATGCTTTGTAAAAAATGAAAATGGGAAGATAAAAAATATAGCATGAAATAAAATTTGAAAACTGATTCTTTTATGAATCTTTCCTTTACAGAACCTATGTAAGACTCAAGCGAGTTAGAAGTAGGCTTGAAAACTACCTGGACCGTAGTGAGGACTAATGGACCAATGAGAAAGCCGAATTGGGAGCTCAGTGTGGCCATTGACTAGATCGGACTACATAGTCATCGGTCGCTATCGCTAGTAGTGGAGCTGGGCAGACATAAGGCAAATGGTCGCCTACTGTCGTCATTTGTAATTTTTATGCTTTCCTCTTGATATTCCTATCTTTCGGACATCTTGCAGACTTTCATGTTCCATCATATTTAATTGTCTTATCCCTGTAATATGCTTTAATAGAGATCTATTTAGGCTACGCATCTACACCTGGGACCTTGAGTTTTATATGGCAGTCCTCAATGGACCTTGTAGCGATCTGAGCATGCACTTTTAGAATAATCCATTATGATCTTCGCAGTCAGGTAACTGATTAGGTAATCTCATGATGCATATAACTTTTTGGAGATCTTTGTCCGAGGTTCATTTTAATCCCTTAGTAGAATATCAAGTTGAATTATTCTAAAATATGTTGCATTTTCCCAGTATATGCTTTCATAAAATCCGTTCTTTCATTCATAAATAAAATGGTGATGAATACAAGTTCATCTTAACCCTAGTGAGCTAAGTTAGTAATTTTAATAGATTAGGATTCAAATTAATGAATAAATCCAGGTCTTTTGTCAGCTATCTCGAGTTATTCATTAATACCGTTTCAAAATTATAGTTGAATTAGTTCTATCTCTGCTTCGTCAACACCCGAAATCCTTGTATTTGTATGGTTAACACTATAAAATTCTGCTTAAGGTGCTGCGCCCTTTAAAACTATACCTCACTATCCCACGCTGACATGCTTCTTTATGTTTCATGAAATTTCCATGACGACTGAATGCGTACATCAAGTCTGATAATAAGTGTGAAATATCACATGAGTTAGGGAGTCATAAATGAATGCTACTTTGAATAGCTGTAATTGGATTAAAGTACCGTTATGTAGCAAATAGTTTCAGTCTGAATTCAGACTAATTATCTTAATAGGCCGGCTAGTAGCATGACCAAAGAATATAAATGAAACGTCCCCTTTTGTGTCAGCAACCCCGCATAGCTGATTTTGTGATCTTTCGAAAATGAAGTCTTGGTAGACGTCAGCTATTTAATTTCGGATAAAAGGCTTTGAAGTTTGTCAGTTAATTTACTTTCTTAAATAGAGTTTCTACTCATTGTTAATAGTTAATGATAGCGAAGTCCAAACTCTTTAATTTAGATAAGATATTAAGCGCGTTAGTAGAAAGGATACTGCACAAATAGGGCGATGATCGATATACACGCCTGCCATGTCCGATGCTCATCATTGGGCATCAAGTGATGCGGATGGATAAACACATTGGTAAAATCTGATGGAAAAATGTGGCCTGGGATAACTACAATCTCCCCTAGTATCATGATTAGCACTTCCCGAAACGGTTTTATGAATATACTAAATGTTACGGTTGAAAGATGAGTTTATTTCCCGTTGTTTTTCTTTGCTAATTGACAAACAGATGAAGTCCTTTTTTTATTCAGCTTAACTCATTGGTACGGATATGAGTTGTCCGTTCTCATATGATTTTCACAACTATTCATTTCGAGAGGTGGTTGGGAACTGTTGTGCATTACGTTATGTTATCAATAAAAGGAGAAAAAGAACTTGGCGGACTGTTGGAGGAAATAGTGATTTTCTCCTATCAATGATGATATTTTCGTCCTTAATTTCTTTTCACAACTACTATTTCTATTTGCGATTGGTTTATTCTCTGTTTTCTTATGTATGGATTGTCTTGCCAGTAATAAAATGAATGAAATCACAACTTAAATTAAAGTGAAAGCTCTTTCATTTGGATGGTGGAATCTCTGAACTTTAAATCAAGTCACAATTTATATTCGAATGGTTAAGCAGTTCAATAAGCTCTGGACGCCGTAACTATGCGGCAAAATCCTTGAGAATGGAAGGTTTGAACATTATAAAATACAGCAAGGAGGTGAAACAGGAAAAAATGGAATCCAAAGACCGAATTCTATAAGACTAATTTAATGCTATTACTTTCTAATTCTAGCCAATACCCTTCTCTTAACCCATAGTAGACTGTCTTATTGTTACTTATTTTCAGATACTTTCCCACCACGAAGAATAGTCCATATTTTTTGCCCTTCTGAGGGTAATTATAATATCACAGATAATAATTTGAGAAAATTTCGAACTGTTTACATATAATACAAATGACGTCTTTATTGTAATGGAATTTTTCGCAACGTTTATGTTTTGAAAGCAACGATAAATTTTCAATACAGCAAGCACCTATTTAATTCATGACAAAGGAAACAGTTTTATAATATTTTATTTATAAAATAAGACAGGTACCAACTACTATGATTCAACCTGAACATAAATAAAACCTGATGGTTTATTGGGATGATCTTCTTGAATGCTTGTCAGTTCAACATGTTCTGGTGATGTATTTAAAAGCGGAATTTTCACATACTTACTTTTGAACTAAATTTTTACAAAAAACAACTTTATTTGATCTAAGTAAATGAATGAAAAACTTCACCAGACGTATGAACAAGTGCTCAAATTAGAAATAGTTATTAAGTTTCAAAGCTCAAAGAGAATTCATTCCGAAATCAAGGAATGAAACCCGATATCTAAACTTGCAAACATTACAACAGGATGCGGTGAACAATATAGTTTCAAGAAAACGTGGACAATTGGATGAAACCAAAACTCAAAGTTCTTTTAATTCCCTGACAACTTAACTCATAACTATTTTAGTGAGCTTTTCCATGATACAATATTTATAATGACATCTTTGATCTTCAGCAGTATTTAATTTTTCTTAGTAAATAAAAGAACGATCATTATGAGGGTAATAAGACGAAATGTTGGGACCGGAAAAGCTTTATATCCATCAAGGAATAGAGGAGTCATAAATATCGTCTGCTAGTTTAGACTGAAAATGCAAATTAATTTGGTTATGAAAATTTCAGAGACTCAGTTATTTTGTCTTAATATTCCATTCATGCACATTAAGCCTTCATGCACTCAGCCTTCAACATCCAATGTTACAAAGGATGAAGGTGGTGGAACTATGGAATTTTGCTAGGGAATTGATTCAAGATCGGAAGAGCTTTCTTTAGGTATTTTTTCTCTGAGGTTTGATTTAATCAAGAATTATGCTCAGTTGGATATTAATCAAGTATCCGTTATGCCGAAACTTGGTCTAATTGGAAAATTGATTTTAATGCAAAAGAATTTCAAAAGTTCAATATTTCATATGAATGCATTTATCCTTTTTCCAGATTCGTCTTAAATCTGATCTGGAGTAATAGCCGATTGCTCCAGGTTTTAATAAATAAACCCTGTCCCACTCATTATTCAACCTTTGATTTGACTTAGATTAGAAGTAACTAAATTTGATAACATATGGAATTAGAAATTCCATTGTAATAGTTTTCAGATTCCCGCTTTTGGATGTTGTCTCATGATGAAAGTTATTTATTGTCTGCTTTATCATGTGAATGAAAGTGATTAGTTCATACTTATTCATCACTTACAATTTTTATCGCCTTATTACATTATGCCTTAGCATATAAAACTGATGTATCAGTTTTAGGTTCAACGTATTGAAATTTCAATAAAGCTACACAGCTGACTTTGTTTTTACAAGATTCGCATAACCTTTGATGCCTTTTATTGACAGACAAAATACGTCTTAACATAAAACTAACCCTTCTATTTATTGCCAATATATTATTGTTATGAAGGTCGAATGAATATTTCCCTATACTCGATAGAAACTCATAAGCTTCATCCCCCAAACTTCACCAGATTATCAATTGGTGGATTCCTATGCTCGCATCTGGATATGCAAGGTCACAAGTGAAGAATGCATCACTACAACTATTGGCTAACCAAACAGTCAATCATATATCACATATCCAGTTCTATACAAGTAAACTCATTTTCTTAATAAGAATCCATCGTTTTGAATGGAGCTACAGGTTTTGAATGGTGATAACTTTATAAAGAAGTAATTGAACATTAAAAATTATCAACAAAAGAACTTCTGTAAACAGTTGTATCTAATTTTTCTTGAACATAAGGAAAGATAAATGCACTGAAATAACTTGACCAACCTCCTACATTCACGTACTAAACACCGTGACTGGTAAGGACAATTTAACGGCCTATCACTAAGATTCTGAAGTTTGAATTTTCCAATGTCAAGTCATGATAAAAAGACCTTTATCAATGAAGTAATAGTAAGTACCCTGATGAATACAAAGTTCAGGTGAAGTAAGGCCTTTTGATTCCTTGAGTTTTACTGTTTGATTCTGAGCGACTTCCTCCTCACTTAATATGAAGATTAGTCCTATTCCTCCACGTATTTAGGTACTTCTCATAATTAAAATTTTTTGGGCTTATTATTTGTTATAATAATAGTTAATGATAATCAATTTTAATTATGATATAGCATATAGGAAACCTGATGACATTTTTTGTAATTTCTGGAATGGTTTTGATGGCTAAAACGTCTGCAGTAGCCAAATTACTGCAACTAATTGGGAACTAAGGTGGAAATCCCAGAAGAACCAAAGAAGAACAGTGTGGTCTTGTTCACGTGGTTTTAAATATCCTCAAGTCGTCGTGTCTCAAAGGGAGTTCATCATATAGTCAGACTCTGATAGCTCGGATACCGGACGATGTAAATTTATCCTGTTGAGCACACTTTACTTTTCCAACCAAGTAAAACAAAGGACAGCCAACTTTTATCAATCTAAAGTATAGTACATTAATTAATGCTGTTAAATTTGTGTTAGTTTGTTTTCATAGGTTATATACTTTATCATAACTCCTGATATTTATTTTTAGCTGTACTGATTGAATCCTGCCATAAAAGTACACTTATTAAAAATTAAAAACTCAAATTAGAAAGGATATGAAAAGAAATGCACTAGATACACGTTAAGATTAGTGAAGCGTTGAGAACAATATGTTATGATCTTTGTTGTCTGATTTGTCTGATTACGTTAACAAACATGATGATATCTGTAGGTCATAGGGCTAAGGCAAGTGGAATAAAATTGCTTAACGGTTCTCTTAAAATCACATTTGTTTTCCATTATATTTGCATATTAAATTACTAATATTTCTATTCTACATGCGATAAGGACATTAAAACAATCAGATATAATTTAATGAATGCTCTTAGACTTAACAGTGAATAAAAACTTATCCCATACCGTAAATTCAAGATTACAATAATTCAGTTTTCAGTGCTTACCTCTTTTTCAATATTAAGACCTTTTACAATAAGAAATGGAGGTTAATGACATTCCCATATCAATTTCATATTTCTCTTTTATAACATGGAATAGAGCGAGTGCATTTCGAATGTTGATGTTATGAAACATGACCGTTGATATTGGGAAACTGTTCTAGAAATATTTTTTTTCTGGAACTAAATTAAAATCCTTAAATTACACTCACCTACCACTGAAGTGAGAATTACTTTGACACTATGACAGTTATTCTTTTATGGCAGACTTCTCGCTGAAATTGTTTATCAAGGTAAAATATATTTTAGCAATTTTACTTAAACTCAAGCATACAAAAATTGAACACAATCAACACTAAATGTAAAAGGAAAATTAACAGTAAAATAAATCAGTTTTGTCTTTTAACAAATTAAACTCTTAGACGACTATTTTATATAAAGTGATGCCTAAAAATGTCTACGACATGTATGGTGACATAAGCATCCGAACGTCATCAAAATTCATTCTGATGAATAATACAATGTCGTCAAAAGGTGATTGCATTATTAAAGGGAAAACTCAGCATGATAAAATGAGTCAGAGAGACTGACTAGACATCGCAATAGAGGGATGAGTATAATTATAGGGTTTGAAGCAAGCTAATGAAATACAAAGAAACAAAATAAATAATGAATAAGTATAAAACATTTTAAGTTAACTTGACCGGCTAGGTTCAACCTATAATTCAAAGGTTGTGGAAAAATTTCGCAGAATAAGTAAACACTGACAAATTTCTCCATTCGATGCTTTGTTTTAAATTACAGTTCCCTAAAATCAAAATTACATACAATGCAGAAGAACTTGATGAAGATGCTGACCAATTTTTAATGAAAGAAACCTATGAATACTGGCCTTTTAACAACTAAGACTCTCCCATCGACTAAACAGAAAATTCAACATAAAGTGGTATGAATGCTTTTATTAATAGAGAACCAAAAAACGTCCATCTCAATGTCTGTAAGCGAGATCTGAGTACGATTAGAAGAAGAATATAATGGAGAAAAGGTGAGTCATAATGCGGACATCCGGATAAGTAAGGCAAGGGAATTGTTA
Source organism: Hymenolepis diminuta (assembly GCA_900708905.1). Classification (NCBI taxonomy): domain Eukaryota; kingdom Metazoa; phylum Platyhelminthes; class Cestoda; order Cyclophyllidea; family Hymenolepididae; genus Hymenolepis; species Hymenolepis diminuta. The sequence continues at coordinate 388,504 of CAADRB010000067.1, read as the reverse complement.
ACAATGCGTTTGATAAAAGTGGCAAAAAAGAATACAAATTTCAACAGTTTTAAACTCATCCACTTTAGGAAAGCAGCTGTCTGGAGTGTACTGATTGTAACAATTATACGGTTATTGTTAAAAACTCGGATATTAAGGTATCAATCAGCCCAGACTGTAAAAAGCTCTCGAGACTCTTCAGCAGTTAATCTTCAAGCAGAGTTACCGAAAAAAGAGCAGATAGAAAAGAATGACAGCTCTCAATGTGTTTTTACATGTGTATATGCCTTAGCCACCTAGAAACCACGATGTATACGGTCCTCAAAGTGATCGATCGTATATCAAATTTTGAAGGGAAAAATAAGCACATTTATCATGAGAAAATTAAGAAATTACGCAATCTTAGTTCAGTATGTAAAAATTTTAATTAGAAGGTCAATACATGAGGTATTTTCAACGTTCCACTGATCAGCTCAATGAAATCATATCTACAATCAGTTAATCATAAAAATTATTCGCCTTCAAATTAAATGATTTTGATTGATCATCCGACTTTTAACATATTTGACCATAATATGTCACTTATTGAAAACTATTAAGCTTGTAATTCTAATAGCCTACCTCGAGATATTTCACTCTTGAAAAATGTCGTCGAAGCAAGCTCCTCAGCCTCAAATCCGGTTTCGATCTATTCATAAATACCACTTCTACATCAGTTCTCCTCCGATCAGGATGGAGAAAGTCGTCGAGGAAGTGTTTCACGGACTCCGTCGTCACATCACCACAAACAACAACATGTCGTCTTCCCGGTCGAGACAGGTAGTTGCCGTTGTATTTACTAGTGTTGAGGAACATCTCAACGATTTCTGGGATGCAAGACGCGAAAGCCGCGAGGGCGCAGAGTATGAATATGGATGTGAAGATGCGACCAAGAGTAGTTTGTGGAGTTATGTCACCATAACCGACGGTTGACATGGTTACGATAGCAAAGTAGAGGCACTCAAAGTAGGTGAGACGAACAGCATTGCTATACGGTGGGTTGGCAAAGTGATCTCCGGTATTTTCCAATAGATAAATCATTCCTGCACCTATTGGAAAAAATTGCAAGAAAGAGAACACTAAAATCTTCCACTTCTTTAAATATTGGAAATATGAAAACATTCACTTTATTTACCTGTTCTTTCTAGATTGGACACTTAAACTAATTACGGGACTACAAATTTCTTGTAGGAAACAGATTAGAAAAAATATTGTTGATTATAATTATTTTCACAAGATTTCAATTTTTGATCAGAAAAGTTAAGTGAATGAAAATTGTATGAGTAAACACTAATTCGAGTTAATCATAGTCTTCAATGGCTATATCGTGATGTTATGCGAAATATTTTCCCATTTAATGGTAAACTTACAGTTTCGTTATTTGAAGGGTTGTTTCATAGTGAGGACCCCATTAAGTTTCCGCTGACAGATGTTAAGTCTCGGTGTCTCTGAGTAATTTCGCGTCAGTAAAGACTTGCTAATAATAAGATTATTTGCATAAACAAGTCAGTTATTTTTCAAATCTTGCCCCTCAAACTTGTGCAAACTTGAGCTGACTTCTTAACTAACTCCACTTGCCTTTGATATTTGACAACATAAGCACTCTCACTTATGTAAAGTATATTTTTTTCTCTTACATGCGTGGAGTGAATATTTTATGCCTTACTTTTTAGAAATATCGTACAAAATAGAATACGTCTTGACTAAATCACGCTTTAGCACATGTGGCAAATATATATTTTAGGTAGGCAGCCGAGATACACTTGATGACCTTAGAGAGTCGTTTATACTCACCTCGCCATTTCTGAAAATGGGAGTTTATCGTATGATCAGACACTGGAAGTCAGGATACCACAGTGCACAATATAAGAATGGTTTCCTTCATTGGGTCTTCGGAGAGTATCTGAGTAGAGGTTTTCGGCCAGTACCTTTTTTTGAAAGTTTGATAGAGAGTCCCTTTTGTAATGAGTGGTCTTTTGTAATGGTCTTTATTATTAAATCTTAGCCTCGTCTAATAAACACCTATTTGCAGAGAGAAGTAAAAACAAATTGAAATGAGTTTCTAATCATTACAAAGCACATAACTGAGTCTGAATAATGCACATGAGCAAACGAAAGGGGGGGGTTGAGGTGTAGGAAGTATAGTTTGAAAAGCAAATATTATACAATACACTACAGTTAGAGAAATGCAGAATGAAGTGGCATAAAGGTCTATAAAATTATAACAGTTTAAAAGATGGACCAACAAGCATTAAAGGGCATAAAGGTGAGAGGAAACACTTATCTTGCCACAATTACTACCACCCTCTCCCGCAGTATGGGGCCCATGCTAAATATATCTTTTGTTCTAGCTTCTTAGTGGCCACTGTTCTCCCATGTCAGAAGAGATGCTAATAAGCACTTCAGAATTGGCTGACGAAGTTGCTTGTTTTTCCAACGTGTTTGGTAGCTTAGAGAGGGTTGAAATGTGTCAGAAAAAGTAAGGAAAGTTAGTGCATGGTAGGATAGATAGAGCATACGTAAAAGGGATGACATGTACGGGCTGAAAAAGAGTAGGATTTGATATGAATTCACAAAATGTGTCTCCTCTCCCCATATATGCAAATATTTATGCAACGTTATACCTTCTTTGTGGTAAAAATCATTCAGGTAAAAGATCAACTTCTCAACCTTCATTCTAATCTCTCATCACTGCCCTCTTGGGGGATTTACTTCTCTATTCATCTCAAATTTTTTTCGTAAGAGTGATTAGCTGCACTCTTCACCCTGACACCCTGAAATGTGCTGTTTTACTGCACATCACGAAAAAATTAAATGAAGTTTATAGGGATACGAGGCAGAGGTTTGGGAACTATTGTAATGTTATATGTCATAGAAATACCTTCTTCAGCATTGTTTATGAGAAAATGACATGTGGCAACGGAACTGAGTTGGAAGTATATGAGAGAATATAACATAACTATTCGTAAAACATTATATCATTTGCGTTAGATGAATCACATGTTCCTTTTGACTCCCATATTTTCATACAAATTTCACAAAATTGTAATTAGTACTAAGTGCAATTCAATTTTGAAAGAAGTTTTCTTTATAATATTAAAAGTATTTTGCCAATGTTTATCACTTCATGAAAACGGTGATTCGTATAAAAATAAACTAATTATAAAATATCATATAAATAAAAATGACTAGGCTTTATGGAAAATCCCACTGATTAAAGAAATTATTTTTTGTGGAAATTATATCGAGTCCGATATTTGAAAGGATTCTCAATTTTTACGATTAATTATTTAGATGAATCTAGTGCTAATCATTACTTTTGAGGTTCCTCCTTTATCTTTAAGCATTAAATTCGATCAAGCCTTTCATTTTCTCGGCTATTATCAGGTCGACAGAACTAAGACCGTGACTGATGTACTAAACAAAACTGTTTCCAGCTCATATAACAGCAACATATCTCATCGTGCTCTAAGTAACTGGGTCTTACCTGCTAACCAAATTGCAAGGAAGAAGGAGCTCAACTGACAGAGTCGCAGCGCTGAAGCAGATTTAATGATATTCAAATTATGCAATACTTCGGCCAGATTGAAGAGTCTGAAGATACGCATGAAACGAAGACCCATCCAGGATCTCTTAAGTGCGAATGCCAGCAAACACGGAGGTACGGTACAATAATCCAGAAGGGAGAACGGATCCACCCAAAAGATGAGTTTGTTATCTGCAGCAGCCCAGCGTATGAGAAAGTGAAGTAGGAAGAAGAGATTGAAAAGAAAGTCTAGAAGACGATGCCTTCGACCCTTGTGACCACATTTTTCAATCTCGTTCGGCCACTGACTTGCCTCTGAGACGTAAATCCCGAAAGACGCAAGTGAAAGCAGCATTGATAGCGTGATAAAAGTTCGACCGGTGAAGTATTGATAACTCAGCAGACGTATGGCTGATCTACGGACGCACTTCCGCACCCACTTATATCCTGAAGAGAAAATCAAAGGGGATTAGCCTTTTAACATAGATATCAAATAATTAAGGTTTAAGGTACATATGTTTTATTTTGCACAGTGACAATCAATTTATCTAAAATGCAAGTGGAGTATTCTACCATCTTGACTTACAATTCGGGGCTGTTCTAATTGTCAGATGATGATAATTTGTCTTTTGCTCATCGACGAACAAGGAACATCAAACCGATAAACTCCCTAAAACGTGTCCTAAGTCACCTCGTTTGTTACAAGCCAAGTTTTTTCCGTTCAACATTTATGCTTTTCCTTTCCCTTCCAGTACCAAATTCCACTTCTCAATCATCTGCTCTTTCTCCTCTCATTTCACCACGTTTGTCTAATATACTGTAGTCCAACTGAACTCCTGGTTTTCTAGTTTGGGAATGTCTGTTTTATTCTTTTAGCTACTGCAAAGAGCATTATTTCAGTAAGGAATATCTTTAAGAGGAACCTGGTCGGGTTCCTAAATTAGTTTTACCGAGGAAATTAGAGCTAATTTATAATCGATTTTACCATGTCTAATCCCTCACATGTTTCTTTTTCATTTTTACCTAACATTATGCTTAGTTAACTATTTATTTGAAATAATTTGGAAATATAGAGTAGAAAGTCTTTCATTTTGTCAAATAATAGTTTCTCATTTTATGTTTATATTAAACGCACCTATTCCTGGAATTGTAGATAGAAAATGGCATTCAAGGCTTTAGTTTCCAGTAATGTTAGCTTCTTATACAATTCAACAATCTTATACAATCAGTTTCTGAATTAAGTCTATTAAAATCGTATAATATCATATGTTCACCTTGAGTGAAATTTAGGTGACGCAAACTGCTCAAAAGTATGCAAAACCATCTTGTTTTTTAGACCTTTGAATGAAAAAAGTTAAACTGAACCGAAAGGACCGATCACTGTATTTGATCAACAGGTCAATAAGTACTAAACATCGTAGACAAGAATTTTATCAATAATTCAGAGGATGGTTAGTGAAATATGAGTTTCGGAACACCAAGCAGTAGATCAATTATCTAAGTAAATACTGCAAAACATTAGAGGATTAGACCATTACATTCGCTACGTTATTTTGTCAAATTAGAGGCATAAAAATGCTTTTTTTAAAAAAATAATAGGTGTGGAAGATATAACTGGGAAAAATACTTTTATATGCAGTATTTTTCACAATCATATTATTACCAAACAAATAGACAATCTCGTCTAATTCCCGAAAAATAGTAATGGTTGTAACTTTTTTAAAGGACTAATTTTGAGAGCACAATGGATTTTCATTAGCGGGAAACGCGTAGCATTTATAAGCATTTTTCAAATATCAGGATATTTCTCCAGATTTCCGCGCCTTTAAAAAATGAAAGTATATTTTAGAACATATAGGAGAGATAAGTCGGAAAATAATATGATTCATTAATCAAAGTAGATGACCATTGACAAATAGAACTGTAAAAATAAAGATAAAGAATACCAAATTTTATATGTTACTGAATCCGAATTGTGCCAAAAAATACAAAAAAAAAACAAAAGTAGAGCGGTTTGTTTCTAAATTACAAATAAATCGATATCATTTTCAAAAAGATTTACTATTTGGGTAAATTCCAGTAAGCTTCGATATGTTTAAATTATCTTAGTTAATACCAAATGATTACTTTGCCTCAGGGAACAAATGTTTACAAAAGGAAAGAGCATCCAATCAAATAGTTCCACAGGACAATAATCTCTGTATAATCGCGATATGAAATCTTTCAGGATCCAAGAGGTCGAATTCGGGTGTTTGAACTTTGGGGCGGCGGAAAATAGGACTTTAGAACATATCAATTAAAATTTTGATAATATGACAAATCCAGAACTCAAATAAAGTGGAACTAATTTGATATCTTAAATCATATTCCTTAATGCTGATCGACTCACTCCATGAAAGAATGTGAACTTGCTTTGCTCCGTCATGAGTTGTAATATTTGCCTTAGTAGAAGCAGGTCAACTTAATGAAATGTACCCTCAAATGGATTAATGATAAATAAATTCCAAAATTCTTGTATTGTATATAAATTATTTGCATTTTTTCTAAAGCTGATAACAAATAAGTGGTAATTTACATAAGATTATGGAGGACAAAACGAACACAAATATAGTTTTTGACAACTGACCGTTACGATTTATGTATGCACCTAGTTTGGTATTTGGTAATTGCATGATAACATCTCTAACACAAAGCAAATATTACATTAATTGTTCATTTATTTTAAGAAATATTTACAACTGAAAAAGTTTGATAGCTGAATTCTTATTTGAATAAACACTACTACTCCAACGCAGTTTGCTTAAAGACCTTCTCATCGAATAAAAGGTGATAAAGAAGAAATTAGCCATTTATTCCACTTCCATTATTCCAATATGCTCTGCTGCTGGATGTATGTTTTCGTATAATTATTCTAGATGTAGGTCTGTTCTACAAATTGGAGAGAAAACAATCCTTTGAATTTAGCCTTCAGAACCAAACATTACAAGAAAGATCTTGAAAAAAATGTCAGAATGTATTCATAAAATTTCAAGAAACACAAAATTACGAAAGCCATGCATCCTATTATTCCATTCGGATCTTAAAATTAATGAATTCATTATTTCGCTTGAATTTAAAAACTTGAGAAATGATAGAATTGGCGGTTTTTTTTTCATTTTCAGCATATGCCAACTAAGTTTATTGAAATAATTTTTGCTCATTTTGCAAGGCGTAAACATAATAGGTACAATTTTACTCCGCCTTACTTTTCGTTTTTATTCATTTGATGCCAACTATGGAGATTGAACAGGTGTCTTCAACAAATCTATGAAAATGTACAGTTTTACATAACGAATTAGTGAGATGCAAAAATGGATTTTAACCTTTCATGATGAAAATTAGTATTCTGTGAGATTTTCACCAATCTCCAAAATAAGTTCAACCAAACCAAAATTTCCATACTACCTCACAGTCTTTTAAGTCAAGAGGACACCCAAGTACAAGCTGTGTTCAGAGAAAATATTATGTAAGCCATCAAGTTGGTTGCTACTGAGAAGGGGAACTAGGTTCGGATAGCAATCTCAACAGCCAAGAACGAATCACTTTCCATCGCGCAGATAAATATGAGCATTAAGAGACCAATGAAAACTTGACCTGCAGATATACTCAATCACGCGGTCTCAAGCAGGTGGAAAGTGTGGTAGTAATTTTGGCAAAATGATTGTTTCCTTTCACCTTTGTACACTTGACGTTTTTGGTCCATCTTTATGTTTTTCATATTCATTCACTTTAATTTGTCTTAATCAACAGGATATTTCTTAATAAAGACGTCTTTAGATCACGCTTCGCACAGTTATCTTGTAGGGCCGAAATCCCCAGTTTTCCTTATTGTAGTCATTTAATAACGCTAACTTTAAAAGCTATACGCATTCTTGGTCAGTAAATCTAGTAACTCTGTTCGGTAACTTCTTCAGTCTTAACACAGATAAGAATATGTTGAACTGTGAGTTAACCTTTATTGTAAAAATTTACCTCCAGCGTAAAAAAGGCATCCTGTGTAAACCAGGCACTTCTTAAACAAACTTCTGATTTAATAATTGATAATATATTTTAAAATTCCCCATTCATAATTTATTACACAGCCGGGTTAACTTCTGGAAGCCTAGATTTTAGATAATCTCAACTGGGAATTGCAGGTTGACGCAAATCTAATAATACTGCGTGTCTACCTAGAGCTATTTTATTTCCTATAATTTGAATAAATACGTTGCGGTTTCACCTAAATATCAGTTCATAAGATTTGTCAGTTGGAGATTTAATTGTTCAATTAATAAAACATTTGAATGAAAACTGAATGACTGCAATTGCCCGACCTAAATAGAAACTGTCAGTTCTGAGCTGAAGCCATTAGATTTCAATCACCTCTATACAAGTAATGTAATATAGACGAATGCTTAAAATTAATGTGCTATTCGCATTTAACCGCTCGTGATTCGTGATAACTGAATTACAAGTGAAACGACCGATTGTTCAATTGGAGCACCTGGTCAAGAAGCCTTTGCATATTGATGACATGAACTCAACAGAAATCTAGATAGCGTAGAATTGAGCGTAGAATATTACAGTATGAACTACATCTCTTATGAGAAAGTGAACACCAAAATGTTCCGGAAATTTAAATATAATAAAACTATTGGCTTTGTATCTTCATCACACACTCACTTGCTGGATTGTTTTGCTATTTTGGGTGTTCAGATGCTATCCCATGATCAAAAATATAAGGTTTCTTTGCACTGTAATAGGAAATAAAAATGGGACAATAAGTACAAGAAATGCGTCTTTCAATTTTTCATGATTGAGTAATTTAAAGAAATTTATTTCTGAAGAAATATCCGTCCTATTTAAACATTTTCAGATAAAATTTTACAAAATAAAAAACAAATGGTTTAATCTTTAAATCTGAAAACCCTGCCAGTAATAAATGCCTTAATTTTCACTTAATTTAAAAGAATTTTATATCGTAGTCGATTTTATTTCATATGGCAGGACAGGAGGGATGGGTGGCCTTGCAGACCACAAACGTATTTGAACATGCGATTTATTACAATCCTATGAAATTCTTTCAATGCAGATGAAAAATTACTAGCATCTTCTGCCTGTTTTCGAAAAAATGTGGACAAATGCTTCTTGAAAATTTTGATTTTTAAATAGCACTTCTTTCAGTAGACACACAGATTAAGGGATATTTACTATAAATATTTGAAATCTACTTTAACCAGACTCTAAGACTCGAATAACCTGTGGGAATCGAGGTCTGAATTAGTATTTTCTAATACGTTGCCCCATAGATAGGACAGTATATAGTGAAAAGGCATAATCGTTTATTGAGAAAAATTTACCAAATATTTAAGTAATTTAAGTCGGCAAAAGCCTTCTTCTACTATGGGAAAAATGTAAATTGGTTTGTGAAGCTCGGTTCACGAAAATGGAGATGAATACAGAACTTCGCCATTGAGATCCAATATCACAACTTCCATACAAACGCCAGCATGGACTAGTATAACTAAACAGAAAACTGAAACTGTTAGAGCTTTATGGACAAGATGGCGTCAGTCACAAATTGAATTGTGCAGACGTCGTTGGTTTGGAGGGGAACTCTCTAAAATTCACAATCCACTCTCCTTTTCTCATTAAATGTAGTAGTGTAAGCCGTACCCCATACCTTAGTATTATTAGCTTTTAGATTTAGCTTGCTTATAGCTTTCCGTTTACTTAAAGATATTTTTGATTTGATGAGTCATATAAATCATATAAAAAAATTATGGTCAGGCAGATATCGAACGCATCTACTTTAGTAAACACTGATCTCAAAGTACGAACTCTAAAAGTACATAGTTGCCATGTATGAGAAGGAAAATCATATAAAAATGTAGTTAGAAGTTTTAATACAAATTTTCTTAATACTAATAATATTAGTTTAGATTATTTTGAAAACATGATAGAAACAGAAAAGAATATTTGAAAATTAAATTAATGTTATTACAGAGTATAGCCATCGGTGCAGTCTATACAGTCTTCCCAATTTTGTTAGATGTCCACAGAAGTTTACTACAACTATGGTTGCTGATACTTAATTCGGCAACTCAACGATAACTTTCTAATTATAAAGAGGCAACTGCGTTGATAAAGGATATATGCTATTGTTTGTCTGCCTGACGAAACTTCATTAATTAGCATGAGTAAGAGGGAACAACAACCAAATTATCTAATTTACAGGTGAGAATTTTATTCCTGTGTTGTTTTAATCATCAGAAGATGACATTTTATTAGTTGCTCATCGACGAACGAAGATCGAGGAATCAATCAACTCTTTAATTTTACCTTAATTAATTCTGTTTATAAAAATCCGAGTCTCACTCATTAAATGCTGACGCTTTTTCCCCTACTTTTCAATTTCGTCTTCCTACTACTTCCACCTTTACTCTCTCATTTCTTTAAAGATGTCCAATATACACATGGTCTTCTCATTTGAGAAGGACTGTTGTTTCTTGACAGTCTTTAGATGATGGCTAGTTCTTAAGAGAACACCTCCTAGTTTAGATCGGTAGACTGAGAAATTAGCTTTACTGGAGGGATTAGTCCAATTTTAGAATTTTTTCTCTTTTTCAGCAGTTGAATCATATGATACTACTGAATTCATCGCCAGATATTTCAGCCAATAGCTGAGACATATTGGGAAATATTAAGACGCTTTTTAAATAGTTAATTGAGAAAGTTTTAGTTGATCAATAAATAAATTAAGTTTAATATTATTATTTAAAATTTTTTCCCTATATTTGCTCTTAATTAATAGACTCACCAATTTCAATTTTACTTCCTATCATTAGACATTGCTTTCCGCACCTTTCTCCTCTCAGAGACTGTTCCACATCTGATAGATGTGAGTTGCTCACCGGAACGTCCAGAAAGATATTTGAGCCGGTGAAAGTTCCACTACTTACGCGCCAGTCAGTTTGGTTAGTGAACTGGTTAATTCTCTTGCGTTTACGAATCCAAGCAACACCATACTTAATGCCATGTTGAATCAAGATTAGCAGCAGGCCTCCGAAGAATGTGACCATAATTGAGAATACGTAATACGGCCAGTAGCGTTCATTCATGCATGAGATATCTCGATAGGGTTTTGTGGAATTAAGTGAAACATCAGTAACATTGGAACTCATTGTATTCTGATCTGCCTCTATAATCATTAAAATCACATAATTTAGTTAAGACCTTAATCACAGGATTTATTTCTTTCCGAGCTTTATTATCAATAATTTCTGGCATTGGTTAAATTACAAGCATTTCTTATTTGAGCTGGGAGGACTATCGAAATTTTTTTGCATAATAATAAATGAAAACGCAATTTTATCATATAATAAAATAATAAACATCTTTTATACAAGAATTTATTCAAAATATCTTTAATTTAATTAGACTGACTATCAGAGCAAATGATAACAATAATTTTCAAAGTACTCTTTTTATTATCTAATGAGCTTCAAAGTCATAGTTAAATTATTCTATTAATTAGAAATTTTAAATAAAATTTGTTAGGATGTCATTTTCTCAACTTTACCTGTTACTAAAGGAATTGTAAAAGTGGGCTGTGGAGAGGTGATAAACATGTTTAGGTAATCGGGCGGAATACGGCATTTTTCTCAAAACCTAACAGACTTATGTTATTTGAAATTTGTACTTTCTTCTGCTATAAGACAAATTAGAGCCTTTTATCGAATAAATAGATTATGAGTAGGATGAATATTAATTGTGTCACTGGATTTATTTTGGGTTTAGGAGAAAGCTTAAAGATTTTTAATGCCTGTTAATCGATACCCTAATTTTCCCTTACGTTCTTTATAACTTGCTTTGTTCTTATATGTCTGTCAAATGAACAAGTAATCAAGTGTAAACAAGAAAGTGCTATTTATATATGAGATATACTTACAATGATTGTATATTTTAACCCCCTATAAAAGTCAGAAGTAAAACTGGTCAAGAATATGCTGTATTATTGTCACAAAATGGAGTTAGTAAATTAGATGACCGAGTAAAAAGATGGTGTTGGAGTATTGTTGTAAGCCTTCTCTCGGAGCTACGCAAAAATCTCTAAAAATGTCTTGCAGTAATCAAATCCACAAATTCTCTAATTGGGTACCGAGCAAGCTAGGAATCTTCAGACGAATGCTACATATATTTTTTCAAATTCTAAATAAAGTTCATATGTTGTGAATGCTTCACTTGTTTTGTTTGCTAAATAATTTGATTTTTAAAATATGGAGGTGCTTCTTGATTAACTTCTGTACAAAAGGAAGGATATTCTAGTACTTATAAGGCTTTATTCAGATTTTACTTCAATCTACCTCTCTATATCTTTTGGTCAAATTATACAGGAAGGTTATGCCACCAAATAATTCCAGCCACTTTTTGGCGCTAGAAATGTCACGTTTCTTATGCTAACTTTGATATGAACATTATTTGATTTTGTTCAAGTGAGCGAATATACATATTTCATCATCCCGGTCTTCTTCAGAATGAATATAATAGGTTTGGAATGAGGAAATTGGCCATGCAACCACTCTTCTTATTTTTGCGCCGCCAGGTGCGTACTTTTATATAATTATTTTAAATTCAAGGCTGTTCAACAAAAGAAAGAGAAAATTTATTCATACATATAACCCTCAGAACTAAATTAAAACTAAAAAAATGTTAAAATACGGAAAAGATGATCAGGAATCTCTCATTTCAATGTAGGAGAATTTGAAAGTTATGCATCCCATTGTCCAATTTGTATGCTGCATGTGATCCTTAAATAAATGGAATTATTATTATATTTACTTCAATCTTATTTGAAATGCAAATATTAGAAATTTAAAACGAGCATTTGATTTCAAAATAACCGAAGGTGGAACTAAATCAGGCGGATGAGTAGAATATCAAATAACATTTAATTGTATGAAACTGATTTGTTTCAATATATTCAATTTCGGCTTGATAACCATGAAAACGTTGTGCCAATAGTAGGTTTTATTTTTGCTGTTCACAGAAATGCATTGATTAGAAACTTGTAGAATTTTAAAAAATTTTCCCACCTTTAAATATATTTTAATATTTCCCGTTGAACATTCAAAAATTCACGAGTAAAATATTTATATAACAGATCTATTATTCAATGAGGGAAGGAAAATAATACAGAGTCATAAATCAGATTTAAGTTATTGTTTATCTAAAAATTAGAAATGTTTAATAGGCAGATAAAATCATAAAACAATTCACAATATATACACCGCAATAATATTATTAGTTAAAATTATTAAAAATCTTCGAGAAATTTTCAAATTAAATATTATTCCAAAATAAGATGCAAAGATTAAATCATCTTACACATTTACTTTTACTCATTTTATTAAAAGAAGAAGTGCTTCTCCGTCCAAATGCTATTATTTATATGGGTGCGCCTAAATTCACTTCAAAATGCAAATTTTCTTCTGCAAAGAGTGCCAAGAACTTTCATGCAAAACCATGGTTTCTATAATGAAATGGTAATCAGTTTAAAAAGGTAAATGAATGATTAAGTAAGTCTGATCTTAAACTAAAATTCCGTGCTGTGCTTCACCCATGTTCTATTTCATCCATCAACAACGAAATAAAAGATTCAAAACAACTTGGAGCAAAAGTAGACACTGCTACATAAAGAAATAAGTATATACAGTTGCGAAGGAAAACAAATCCTCTTCATTCCCTTGTTATCGAATTTTAAGCCTAAAAATACTTGTACTTTTTCAAATAAGCAAGGAAATTTTGTCACTGTAAGTCCTCGGATTTTAGAGGTAAGCAAATATCTGTTGCTTATTAAATTCAGTTAATGAAATAGAAGATGATACTTAAAAAAAAGGTTAAAAAGACAAAAAAATATAATAAGATCTACCAGTTCATCAGAATTTCTAAGCAAGTAAGCTTTCCCGATTTTCGATTGCTTTGAAATAAGTTTTCAGGCTGGTAACGCTATCGTGCAGCACATTAATATAAATTGTAGAGTTTTCAGCATAAAAGCAAATAAACTGAAAATTTTCAAGACTTAAATGAATGTCCTGTATAAAATATACAGAACGGAAACTTGGAATTCGATTATTATATAAAACTCAAATGCCTACTACCAGTAGAAATACGCTCATTTATCTGATCTTTTATAATTATGCACCAATGTCAAAGTGTACCACTTCGCTTGCTGAACGCGGGTATTTCCAAATGAAAACAATTATGTAGACACAAAATCAACTTTTAAGTGCACTTGATAATACCGACTCTGTAAGGATTGATTAAAACTTCGTTGATTTTAAGCGAGAGGAAGCATCTAAACATAAGAAAAAGGCAATATACAGAGTAATTTACATGAAACCCTCTATTTCAAATATTAAGTTATTTATTTAGCAGCCTAATTTTTATATGAAAAAGAAGCATAAAAACTTCTGCAATATGCAAAATTATTTGAAATTTGAACTAAACATAAGCGTTTGCCTGCAGTTTCGTAAGTTGCATGGGACTCCAATTTCGAATCTATGATGTTGAGATTTGCATAAAAGTTTCCATTGATCTTAGCAAGGTCTGGGATGGTTTATCACTAATACAAGTTCTTTAAAGTAAATTTGTGAAAATTTAACATTTATATATCTTTATGTAAAAAAGATTCATTCAAACGTAATTTAACATTATCCGTGTTTTGTCACTTACAGTCCATTTTTGGTCAAAATTTGGCATAATCCCTCAACTTTATGATACTTTAAATCGATAAGAAATTTAATAAGAGAACCCAATAAACCGATGCTTTAAATTTGGAGCACCTCTTATTCTGCAAACATCAAACTCTAGTACGGGTTGATATCCAAAGAATTTCTTAATTTCGACTAGACCCAGTTGTCATTGACCTGCTGAACTTTTAGAGCTTATATAGCCCAGATAGGTATATCAAGTATCGTTTCATGATATCACAATTTAAATGGTGCATTTCGAGATAAATGAACACCTTTGTCTTATCAGTATCTGTATTAAAGACTTCACATAACTGCATAATTAAATTAATTATTGTTTAAATTTAATCAAAAACCTCTTTCAGCAATAAGCTAAGAGTGCGGTTTTGATAATGACTTTTAGTTTATCGATAGCTTGGAGGAGTTTGCATCTTAAGTCGCACTGATTCTCTAATCAACTGGACCGAAACTGAGAAGGCAGACTTATTTTCATTAATGAATATGTCCTGAAGCTTAAACTCGAGAATCCTCATGGCAAAGTGCCTTTTTGTCTAAATATTTACACGACTCATTTTAAAAGTAGAGGTTAGATGCAACTGAATATTTAAAATAAAAATTTTCCTTTTTTTATAGATTTGAATTTAATTTTGAATAAACGAAAAATTTTTTATAATTAATATATGATAACAGAGTTTTTTTATAGGATTTAGAGCCGAAAACAGGTTCTAGTATTGTTAAATAAAACAGGTATGGATAAACAAAAAAAGAAGATTGTTAATATTTTCATTTAGTTAAGAATTTAAAATTAAGCATTTAAAAACTCCGGAATTTTTCATGAAATCACTTTAAGCGATTGGCCTGGAAAACTAAACTTCCATAAGAAGTATTGAATGTCATGATTATTTTAATCTGAATTTTGACAAAATTTGTTGTTCTTTAATGAAACAAGCTTATTCCAATTTTAAATACTAATGATTCATTAAATATTAACAACTTCTTGCAAAATAGGAAGTTTAACCAGAAATTTTTTTTCTTATTCCACTCAATCTAACTATTCAAAAATCAAAGCACACCTTTAACCGATATGATTTAATTATAAATTCGCACTATTTTGTAATTTAACTCTGAAAGCAGGACGAATAATTTACATATACAAAATGAATTGAATCTATTTCCAATTTCAATCAAACGATTATAAAAGTGATGAATGTTACTTTTTAACAATGTATAAGAAATTTATTAATAATGTGTATCTAACTACTATTACTTTTTCCAGAAGATCATTAGTGCTGAATGTGATTCAATGAAATTACACAGATATTTAAAACCTAAGCCTAAAATCCTGATGTCATTTCATATAATCCTCACTTGATACCAAGATTTAGTATTTAAGAAATAAAGAATATTTGAGAGATCCATATTTTGATCTAATTTAATTTCATTAATTAAAAGTGATATATTCAGAAAAGAAAAAAATATATCTTAAATAGGAAGGCTGTCAGAATCATTCAAAATTGTTGAAAAAATGTGAACAACAAATAGAACTTTTGATGCACAACTTCCATAACTATCGGGAACCATTTTAAATAAATATTCACTGCAAATATAACGATTTCTTTTTAAAAAGTGATTTTAATGAGAAAGAGCAGCATAAATTGTAATCTCTTGAAGTAAATTAGCCTATAACACATTACATTTTACTACAATACTGATCACTGTAAATGCTTTAACAAATGGGAAATCGATTTTGCACTTATATTTCCTTTTTAAAATTATAAATTCCCCTTATTTTTTCCAGTTTTTTTGCTCCCAAAGTATTATCATTATATTAAAATGCACATTTACTAAACGTGTTCAAATTGAATATCGCACTTGCAATACAACTTTGGAAATTGAACAAGTAACCAGATAACTTTAAAATGAACCAAATACATTTGTAATTTAATTTAAAAAGGAGGTACCAAGTTGACCCCTTTTATGAAAATGTAAATAATCAAATAAAATTTTGCTGGAATATAATGAATATTTTAATAAAATATGTCAATTTAAGTTACAGATTTATTAGACTAACCTTTCTTTCTACAATAAAGAAATAATTGTCCAGTAGTGAATACATGCATTAAACATGTCTGCATCCTTTAAAAAGGATTCTTTTGATTGGTAGCCCAATCAGCGAATCAGAAATTGAAAACACAATGGGGAGATTAAAACCATTCCACACATGCACTTTCAGATTCAAGACTTCCCTCAGAATCACATGTTTATTTTATGTCAATAGATGTACTGCGGTTTTTAATCGACTTGGCTAAGAAAGGAGGTAGTCATTGCCCAATGCCATAATTGGAAAATTGGCTAAAAATGGGGAATAAATATAAATAGTCGTTATTCCTCAAAATGTGTGAGCTTCGAATATTTTACTTTTGCTTACGTTCTCGTTTCGGTTAAGAATCGCTGATTAATTATATTTTGTTAATCTTCTCTTCCAAGCGAAAATATCTAAACACGGAAAATAGGATGGGATTAAAGTTGGTACACTAGAAGTAGATGAAGAAGCCCGGGTACTGAGATACTTAGTTTATTTGAATTCTAAATACATCATGTTTTCCACTATTTCGAAAAAAGTATCAAGTGTTAAGTTGTCTTATATCATTTTTAAATTCCATTACTTAAATTCTAGTTTACTGGGGAGCTCAAGTTAGTGAATTTCAAGACTTATTGACAAGTTGATATTGATTGAAAGGGTCCTTTGCAGCATCAAAAAATAGATAGGCAAGAAAGCTAACTGATGTCAGTGATTATATTTTTACAAATCTCATTCCTAGTATCTTTTATTTGTCCTTATTTAATTTAATATTAATTTTATTTACAAGGTAGTGTATCACATATTTAATTTGGCACTAAAAAGAAAGAGCATTTGTTCAGAAGTATGTATTTTTCTTGATTCAAAAATTTGCTCAAACATTATTTTTTGAAATCCCAAATGTAGCTGTTCAGTCACTCTTGATACAAGAATGATAAATGAAAGCTTTCTCGTTCTGGCTCCGATTTAAGCCTAAATTTTTCAGTCGGGATTCATTTTGAAAATTTAGAAAAATGCATAGTACTGATAATTTTATCCGCTTGCTGAATTTATTTTATTATAACTCAGTAACGTAGCAAATCTCTCAATATTAGTAATTGATCAATACGCTCCGGCCATCACTGGCTGGAACTACCATTCGAAAAGTTTAAATCCTGAAATTTGAACTTTAGAACGCTTAGAAATGAAGTGTCAAATCTTTATCACTATGCAGAATTGGGAATGAACTACTGAAATAATTTTATGGAGTCATTCTCTGGACCCCTGACTTGTTTGCTTCTACTCTATCTCCCTCACCTCTTTACCCTCGTTGGACTATTTAACTTATTCTTGTATTTAGATGCTTTTCCTTGATAAAAATCATATATTTGCTTTGCCATAAATAAAATTTACGATCAATCATTAGCAAGTAGGCAGTTAAAAAGCTCTCGTTATTTAGACACACTCTAAGAGGAATGTATCATGGAGAACCAAGGTATAATGCAGAATACAGAATATTGTCATCGTCATAATATTTATTCATGACAAATAGCACGATTTTTCAACAATATTATACTGATTAATTTAAAATCCATAATGTGTTTATCATTAGTATAATATTCAGCAGTCACTTATTTGATATTAATTCTGAATTATCAACAATTTATCTAATTGCATCTTAAGTGAGAGGTGTTACATATAATTAAAGTTCTTTGATTTAAATTGCCTAGAATTACGTCTGCAATAATATACAATTAAAAATTCTACACGCAGAACCAAATCGATTTATATTATTATGGTGTAGGGAATGATAATAAAAATTAGAAAAAAAAATTTACTCACAGTTTAGCTCGCATTTAAATAAAATTAAAAATAATTTCGTATAAGTATGCATCTGCACTGAAAATGAAATGGAATTAATGCTAAATGTCCACTTTGAAGGCATTGACTTTAACGATAACGATTTTTAGTGATAAACTCAATCAAGCTGGTAAACTTATGGTCATGAAGCTTCTCGGAGTAGTACAGTTCTCTGTACTTCTTGACCCTCTCATCTGCTAATCTTCTTCCCTCTTTTTTAACCTGGAAATTATACCTTTTCTAAACAGTTTAATGTCTTTCTCTTCACCTTGGAAAATGTAATTTATATGAACATGTTTTTTTAAATGCCATGCATTTATTCTGACCAATCTACATATTGTTGGTGATTAAATCAAGTTTAGGCCCGTTGTGATACTGCTTTAATAGAAGAGGAATTATCGCCGCTGATTTTATCCTTAAGATGCCGTTCTTATTTTATCCTAAGAAGTTTGTGTAAAATTCAATAGATATAACAAAAATATTTCTAAATATCATACAACCTAACAGATATCTTATTATGGACATATATACGTGGTCCAGTGTGAACGTGCAATAATAATGCCAAGCCATATTAAGTAGCCAGCTTCTATTTTCACTCGATTTGAAACTGCAATGCATGTTTTATGCCAATTTTCAAACGCAGATTCTAATCTGTTTACATCAATTTTCGAAAGCGAAATCATATAGACAGACTTAAAGTAAATCTCAAATTCCGGAAGTGGCTGTAATATGATTTTAAATTGAATTTGAAAATAGATGATTATTCAGTATAAATAAATTAAGAATGGTGGATCCTAAAGAAACTATTCTTTTCCTCATATAAACCATAAGTTAAAAGTGTACTCAAGGAGGAATTGTGTGTGGATTTCTCTCTCATCGATTCTTTGAAAATGAAGATGAGATGAGAAAGCCCCAACAAATCGACCACCACAAACCCAAAGATGATCTGCCAACTGGCAGACTTCTTTGTTCAGTCTTTAATTTTAATCAGTAAAAATGTTAAAGTCTATTTTAATTGTTATCATTATGGTTGCATAGTTTTACTACAAAAGCAGACGTTGAAATAAAATCTAAATGCAGCATTTATGCCTTGAATGAGAAACGTGTAATGTTTATCCATGTCAATGAAATATATATTTTACCATTTTCGATAATTACAAGGTATTGTACATTTATCCTTTCCATATTTCTAAAGCAATTTATTCCAAATGAGGAAGGTATAAAAACATAATTCTTTGATCTTCTTTTGCAATTTCTACCGTATAATAAACAGACAAATTAGTTTTGTTAATCTTATAACTGACATTTTACGCATTCATTTTTAAATGTTTATCAACTTAAATGACATTTCATAGGTATGCAAAATAAAATTTATAAGCATACAAAATTACTTCTTTAAAAAAGAAACGGAAGCAAAGTCACATTTGCATAGGATTGCCAGATATAAAAAGTGCCAATGAATGCTAACTTTCTAAGCCCGTCATAGAATATAGTAGCAACACCTGACATGGATAGATGAAGAGTGTCCTGGGGTCACAGTAATAGGAAACTGACATTTTAAATCCTCTCTTGATAACCAGAATTAACCAGGGCGGATGATCACTTATACCTCTGGATGTGAACTGATGAGCATCGACTTCTTGACTTCTGGCTTAGAAGGCTTTCACGATGACCACTTCTTCACCGACATACAATTAAATAAAAAGGGTTTTGCTAACAATAGGAGATCCGATTTAGGATATTCATTTTTGCACATGGCAACCTATAAAATTTAATCACCAACGAGATACATTGAGGATCAGACACACTGATACTCTGCGTTGAAAAAAATTAATATATTTCAATACACTGATCACTTATGAAATATGCTTTTTCTTTCACTTCCAAGCTCTTCTAATCATATGAGTGACATGATTTTTCTTTGATTACATCCCCTGTACGCATTATACCAAAAATATAGCGACGTATTTCGCAGTCGATTTACCTGAAGATTGCTGATGTTACTAAACATCTTCTTTGTGGTGGGAATAACTACAGATCAGAGTCAGGAGAAAAGTATGAGTTTGGATTTATAATATTTATTGATCCACTAGTTGTTTTGGAGTTGATCGTGCTCTTTCCGATACTTCTTTAGTAAGTCAATCAGCTAGTCGAAAGTACTGACACTTAGATAACGAAATGATACAAACCATCATCACAGTAAAAGTGTGAGATCACTAAAGCTATTGTTAATTGTAAGGTAACTTGAATTTTAACAGATGTGGCGGAATGAGGCCATTTAATTGTTAAATAGAATGCCAATTCTGAATGTTGTTTCAGAGAGTAATTCAGTGCAAAATTTTAATCCTTATATCCCTATAATTATTTTAAAATTGATCTACACACTCAGAAAGTTAATATAAATGTTCTAATAGGTTATTAAATAGTTAATAAAATTATCTCTCGTCTGAATAAGACTTGATGTGATGTTTTAGAATATTTCGTTTAAAATTTACCCCTGCGATGTATTACTATCAGAGTTGACCCTAAGGGAATTTTAATAGACTGCGCTAATGTAAAACATGTTTTCTGATCTCATCTTTCTTCCAGAAGACGCACCTGCATTGAATTACCCTGCTCCGCGATTCAACTAAGTCAAATGATCTGTAAATATTGTATGTCACGGACATGAACTTGCCTTTAACCTAGGGATCATATCATGAAATCTAAACTTTGAGACAGAAATCCAGACATTGAACAAAGGTCTTTAGTGAAAGTGGACAGCTTAGTTCCGTTTAAGTTAAAATCTTGAAGTCCTCTCATAGTTATCTTTACATCTTGACGTCCTCTCCTGGTTTCAATTTTGCTGCTATCCAAGTTTCGACACTTTCTTACGGTCAAAATAATGTTTTTTTTTGCATTTCAATAGTAACAATAATAGTCAGTTTCTTCAAGCTAAAAACAATCTTTGACATAAATGTGTTATGGGTTTTGGAACTATTTATTGCAATTAATGAATTATTTTCCTTTTATTCCTTTAAGGGCTATACAGATTCCCATCTTTAATTTTCCTCAAAATATTATTCCTTGGCACTCCTTTTTGGATCTCTCTCCCGAAGGTTAAAAACACTGAAGGCAATGTTTTACTCTGAATGATATATGCACATATTTATAATTTGATTCTTCTCTTGATCTTATGCTCAAAGTATATTATCATCGAAATGGCCTTCACATAAATGATGGGGGTTAAATAGTGTTTAGGAAGAAAAAATACAGAGATAACGCTATTTTTCAACAAAAAAGGGGAAGAATGTAGTTTTGTTGGTTTCAGGCACCGTTTTCCTCGCTCTGGCTCATACGCACAAAGAAAACGTGGAGAAGGAAGAAATTGAAGCAAATGATGGCTATCAGCGAAAGATTGGAACGAAACCAATCCTAAAACAGAAGATATAAATCATTAATAATAATTGATGTAATAAATAAATAATTTCTTGTTAGAAAGTCAACTTATATTTTTAAATTACTTTTTAGAGATTAGGGTAAGACGAAAGAATATTCACTTTCCATTTTAAACGCTATTTTCCAAAATAGCCCAAATCCTCAAATTGAATAACATACACATGAACAAGCAAAGCTCTTCATTTTCTCCATTTTATGTTCGGCAACAATCCGTAATTGTTGCCTATTTTAAAAATTATGTAAAATTATAAATAATTAATAAACGTGTAAAATTGTCACCTTTATCTTTAACAGGGAAAAATATTCCATTTTATCCAACACCTCCAAATATTTTTTACCTCTTTCGTCTTATACCGTAATCCAGTTTACTATTCCTGCTCATTTTAGAGTAACTTAAATTCTTCAAATAAGTGAGTATAATTTCATTGTAAAAAAATCAGTGACAAATAAGCAAACAAAACATTACTGAAAAATCGATTGGTGGTTATTATGGACTCATAATTGTAGTTTGGTCATTCGGATAGACTGATTTCAAATTCCACTTCTAAATCAACTAATTGAATTATTTAACTGTTTTTATTACTTTTAATTTATATTAATTTTATTTATTTAAAGATCGTATCTATGATACGGGTTGGACAATTGAGTGAATGGTTTTTAAGCACGTGTACACTTAAACGAGGCTTTATGACTGCCTTTTCTGAATTTTGATATCCTCTTAAAATTTTGATTCGTAATGTTTCCTTTTGAATGCTATGTATATGGAAGCAATCTTTCATCATTTCGTTTGAATTTGGAATGTTTACAAGAAAGTACACATCTGACAGTGCAAAATAAGAAGAGTTGTTTCAGAGTCAAATTCTTTTTTGCACAATTATTGCGTCCGAAGAAGAGATTTTTAGGCTAGCAGGACTCAGGAGCGTTTGAGTGACAGTACTAGATGGTTAAACAGTAGAAAAGTTTTTACCTTAAATGTAAATTTGGTTTGTGGTTTAATCAAATTTAATCAATTTTTGCATTAATCTTCAATCAAAACATGGTTATTTATCTTAGTTTATTTGAAACTTATGCATAAAAACAGGAGTCATCTGAATTTCTACTATATATTGCTAACAGAAATAAACAGGTGAAAATAGTTGCAAATATATCGTATTGCTAGATCTCAAGCTTAACAGAATTCTTAGATTAAGTTAGGTGCTTTTTAACTACAAAAAATAATATTATTAAAAGAATAAAATAGTATTTACCATAGAACAACACAATTATCTATAAATGAATATTTGTTCATGAATCGTTATTGCAT
This sequence comes from Hymenolepis diminuta, assembly GCA_900708905.1. Classification (NCBI taxonomy): domain Eukaryota; kingdom Metazoa; phylum Platyhelminthes; class Cestoda; order Cyclophyllidea; family Hymenolepididae; genus Hymenolepis; species Hymenolepis diminuta. Next base: position 365,531 of record CAADRB010000067.1, on the reverse strand, counting down.
TGCTGTAAAAGCTCGTCTAGAATGTTCAGTTCTTATTGGCCAGTTCTTTTAATCAAAAAGGGTTGATCATTTTATCAATTTTTCTTTTGTGTCTGACAAGGCAAAATAACTTTTCGCAATATTTAGCAGCCGATGGTTTTGACATGGCAGAGATGGAATAGCTGGATATTTTAACCAGGCAAAGTTCCGTAAGCTGTGCTCACCGAAGGTGAGCACTAATGTCTTGCACTTACCAAATACTGTGCAACCTAAACTCAAAAATCAAATGGATAAAGAATCTTAAATAACCTAACGTTTTTCTCAGCAATTTTTTATTCCCTCTCCCTTAACTTCTCCTGCACTTTCTGTTATCCAATGCCAGTTACAATTTAAAATTTTGACTTTTTTTAGTACTCTGGGCGGTGATAATAATATTACTTGAGTTTATTGCAACTTTAGTTTAGCTTAGTTTATACTTAGAAAATTTTTTTTAGCATTTCCTTTTAATAAGGCACTGGGTATCAAATCATGAGGTAGAACAGGCACATTTTAAAAATGTTGAGATTTGGTACAAACACCCACTAAATAACATTGGCAGATTTATTACGGTACATTCAGATAGAATTTGTTTCCATGATATCAACGATTAATGTTTAATATAATAATAAATATTACCTTCAAAAATGTAGTTATTTAAATAAAAAAATTTCAAGAGATTATTACAACTACGTATAAAAAATTTTTTAATGACATTTTTTGCCGCTTATTATAGCTTGTCTGTTTTAAACAAGTTACTATATCAAAACAACATATATTTGCAAATATTTTATCAACAAGTATTGTTCACTTCCTATTTGAAGTTTACGGATACAAGTTTGAACAGTGGTTCAGGGGACGAATTATGAAACCTAAATTTTGGGAACTTGGCGTAATGAACTGCCGATTGTGTGAATAATCTGCAACCTAAATCCGAAAATCAATTGAAATAAATCTTTCGACGCTCTTCTTTTGATTTCTTTCTCTTAGTTCTCAATGAATTTTATTAATCCGATCCCAATTGCTTTCGCACAGCACAAAATTGTAAAATTTACCACTATTGTCGTGGGTTATAAAATTTATTCAATTCTTAACCTGGTTAAATTTCTTTTCCAAAGCAATGATATTTAAATTGGTTTGAGTTAATATACCGGCGATAAATATAACACGTTGCGCTTCAAGTTAATTTCTTCTTTGCATGCTTATTTTATTTGACAAGACGAATTTATATTATCACAAATCCCCACAGTTATACTAATAGTTAAATTATTATTTCCTATTACCCAAATTGCTTAAATAGTTACCTAAGTTCACAATTAAATCTAGGTCGGTAGTCAGATTAATTAAGTTATGAATAATAAATAAGTTTTATTTCTTTTAAGTAAAAAATTCAACCAGTTTTATGGTAAACACTGAACATAATCTTTTTTAAAACATTTAAAATTAAGAGTGAAAATAACTGATTTTAAAAATCCTTTCTTCTCATTTGACTTTACTAAACTTGGTATATGGAGCACTGGAAATAATTTCATCATTATGAATAAAAGAGTATTTTAACAGAAACAATAAATGATGAATTTTTAATGGGTATATAAAATAACCATAGTAGGTTAGAATTGTGTTTATTTCCTTAATGTTTAAATAAGACAAAGAATTTGTTGAAGCAAACTATGAAATGCTTGTACCTCTTGTTTATCTGTCATTCTAAATGAATAACAACATTATTTGGAAATAATCTGTGATAAAGCACGGTTTAATTTTGTCTTTAGTTTTTGAGCGTATGGTGCTGTTCACGCTCATTAATAAGCGTATGTTGATTATTTCTGGATAATTTATTCGATTTTGCAAATAATAAATCTTTCCGACAACTGTTACCTTTACAACGATCAGAAACATTTCGTCTAATTTTAACTGATTTATGATGATATGAAAATCTTGGACACAATCTAAGCCATAATATTGCATAATTTGTTTAAAACTTAAGCTGTTTTCTATGCTTTGTTTAATCTCAATTTTCCTATTTGTTTTCCGCTGTTAAATACATGACAAAGCTAAGCACTGCGTTTATGTATTTCTGTTATTAAAATTCATTACTTTTTAAATTTACTTTGTCCCATTGATTGAAAAATAGCCTTGATCCGATTTTTTTCCAAAATCCGATGATATTTTGCTGATAAGAAATTTTTGTACGGTCCTTCAACGCTTTATTGAATATTTGATATTCCAATAACGATATTCGACAGATTTGAAATTACACTTTGGGGTTGATCATGAAACCTTCGGAAGATAATTTTTATAGCTCTAATACTCACACGTAATCCAAAGAAAAGATCGGCTAAGTAAAAAATGTATTGATAAAATTTTGGCATGCGAATATTGAAAAATTTATATCTTTAATCACCGTACATGCTTTAGCTCTCCAGTGAAAAAATGGAAGCTGCATTTCTTTTCTAGTGGAAGTGTGTAAATCGAAAAATCTACCCCTAACAGAATTTATGTTTCCGCGGAATTTAATTCATTCTACTTAATGATCAATTTAACTTACGAAAATATCGGAAACTTGTTGAAGTGGGTGACTGCTATCTGTTGGGGGAATGAGCTGACCCTGGTTGCGATCCGGTTGCATTGGAGTTTCAGACACCAGTTGGCCGAATGATGTAACGGAGGTGGAATTTGAGGGAAATCCATTTTCAAATGGGTAGGAGGTAACTTGGCCTCCTCGATCTTTGGTGGGTTCCTATTTGGCAACAAAACATGAGAAATGGTAAAGTGCGGAAACTTCCCAAACAATTAATTATCATATAACATGGTATATTATATAGTTTACCAAAATAGTGTTTAATTTTTTAATTTACCAATGAACTGTCTTATATATTTGGTCGTGATTTCCGTTGAAATTATTAGCCATCTGTTTCACCTAAATCCATGTTCTGATTAACGAAATAAATAATACTTATTAATCTACTGAACAATTAGTCACCATAGCTTATCAAGTTTTCTTCAGTTGAAACGCATTTGATTGGTTTTTATCAATTAGTTTCCGAATGGTATCGTTCACATTGATTAGCATAATTTAGCTTGACTTTTTTAAGTTTATTGGTGACCTCTAATCGGTAAACACACACTCACTGTTTACTTGTTTTGCAAGTTATTCCATCCTTAATTTTGGTCTGACTCCAAGTTAGGTCGGTTATTTGGTCAATGTGTTTTCAAACTAACCTCCAATCAAGGTTCCTATCTCTGTTAACCCAACAATATATAAGTAAGTGATCTATTTTTGGGCAAATGGGGCAGGAAATTTATCGGCTTAGGGTATCCTAAGCCTTACGTGTAACAACTGGATAATGGAACATCCTCCTTGGCAGCAGGAAGCGGCAATTGAGTCCTACGACAAATTATTGTAAGGCTAAATGATACATAAACAATCCTGTAAGAATAAAGATAGCTTTTACATAACCTATATCACCGAACCCGGTAACCCCGTTGATTTAAGCGATCTGTTAGGATTTAATATTATGAAAACGAAGAAGAAATTGATGATTGATGATAAAAGTAGCCAAAACTGTAGAATCCAATAACCTCGATCATTATACTCACCTGAGAATGGGTGTAAATATCTTGAAATTATTGAGAAAGAAAGGGACAATGATTAAGTAGATAGTTTCAATCCAACTAATGGAAGTCTTTCTATGAGCCCTGACCTTGATTCCGCTCAATTTTAGGGGAACTGCATATATAAGGATCATGCTTTATTGCGTTTAGTTAATACAATGTCAAAAAATTATGACATTCATGCTTACAAACTGTCAAGATCAACCATTTGGAAGTAGATACTTTCAGAAATTAGACTGATTTAATCAATATTATACAATTATTTCTCAAATTCTTCCTTATTTATAGATATGTTTCTTTTGACTTTCTTCTCAGATCAAATTAGGCTAATTTTCGACTGCATAAGCTATAGATGCATAGATGAATTACCTTGAAACAAATTCCTCTATGAAAAATTAAGAAATAATATTTTTAGTTAATGCTAAGTAAGATCATCTTGTTCGCTGTCCTTTAATTAAAAAAATAATGAGTAAATGGATTTACTTTCATCTAAAACTTTCCTAATTACAATATCTTGAACGAAATCTTTACCTCATTTTTACCCGATGTCCAGAAAAAGAGCCTCGAGAAGAATCCTGACTCACTATCCGTCGGGGAAACAATATCTGCTTGACTTGGTGCTTGTTCAACTTCTGCAGATAATGATTTGTCAGGCTGGACTAGGACTTCAGGGCGTGTTTGACGAGCTTGATGCAAACCAGTCGTTGCAGTGGCCTTTGCAGTGATTGGTGGAGTTAGGGTGGAGTAGTAATCGAAATGATTGCTGAAAAGCGTGGGACTGGACAGTAGCTTGGCTAGTGCACAGGCGGGAATCTCGTACTGGTGTTCCAGTTCATTCACTAAAGCAAATAAGTGTCTCAGTATTCATATTCTGTTAATGATAAATAATCAAATCGCTTTATTCTAATTTGATTATCCACTAAAAAAATATGTCCCAATAAACTATTGTTTAGACCTATTCTATTAAATAAATGTAGTTACTGTTGGTTTATGCAATTACACCATTGCCAAATCATTACTGTCCAACCAGTTTTAACAACAATTTATAAAATAATTCCCAAATTCATTTACAGTCTAAATCAATGTTCGTATTGTTTGTGCTATGCTTTTGAAAATACATTCGATTCTTCTATTTCATTATTTTATATTCTATTCTATTCATGTCATATCAGTTTAGATCCGTAACAGATTATTTAAATAAATACAATAGCAAGATAGGGTCAACAGAACTGGTTTCAGAACGGTGAAGTGAGTTTCCTTATCACTATTGTCTTAATGGTCAACCACAGTTTGCTTTTTTATTGGTTAAAATAATCTGGATTCTGGACAAAATGATTGATCAAACAGGTAGCCAATGTATCATTTGGTTTACATTTAATTTTATCAGTCAGTCTCACATTTACGTGTCTTTTAAAGATTCTAGAAAGGTAGTGGAAAATAAATCTAAGTGTCTTATTTTACTTTTGGCCTCGCTCCTCATCTTGACTCCAATCTTGCTAACGGATAAACAGATTCCATTGTTTAATATTTCTTCTGTTAATTTTATCGGGATCGGTAGCCGACGTCAATCTTAATCGACTGTGTCCGTTAATATTTCCAAAGTTAATAAATAGTCAATTTGTCATTGAAACTGGAAGTTAAGCTGTCCTGTTAGGCTTTCTGTTAGCAAATAAATACTATCCCGCTTAGCAACGAATTCAAATTACTCAGCCACTCATCGATATTTATCTGAATACAAAAACTGGTCCATTCTCTTTATAAAAAGATTTGATTCCGAACTGTCTCTCAAGATCTAAGTTTCCTGCTTTTGTAACAATATCACATGTTCGAATAAATAAGTGGATTTTTAAAATGTATCGCAGTTCCAAATTTTTCAATCCCAAAATCTAACATTATTAAATAAGGTAAAATAACTATTCATGTTTTTCAAAGGACTAATTCTGGTTAATTGAACCGTTACGAAAGAATTGTTTCCACTCTCTAACTTAAGAGAGAAGAATTAATCATTATTGCATATAATATATAAGGATTTTTGAATTTTTATTTGAAAGATTAGGCATTAAAAATTTACTATCTGGAATCTCAATATAAGATCCCTCAGATTCATCCGCCCCAGATTCATCCTTCTTCCTTCTAGCCGAAAAGTTCCTCTTCGCACCAGGCACATGTAGAAATCCACCCGGTGACGTATCCGCCTTTCCGGTGGCATTCAGTGGTGCTCCTTGTCTACGTCCACCTTCAGCAGCCAAGGTAGTTGGAAGCATTTCTGCAGCCCATCGATCAGCCCTCTCTGCGGTTATTCCACGTTCATTTGCTGCTCCACCAGCTCCAGATTGACCTGCTGTGCTTGCGGCGGAAATCGCTGCTTTCCTTCTAGCTGCTTCAGCTTTCCGGACCTCTTCTTCCTTTTGACGCTTTTCTTCAGCAGCATTAGTGGCAGCCATTATGGCCTTGGGGTCTTCACCCATAAGAAGTCGCTGAAATTATTTCAAATGATTAAATCACTCAGTTTCATTGGGGCTGAGTTTGTGTGCTATCAATAACTTACCTCCCTTCTTCTTAATTCCTCAGCCATTTTAGCAGCTCTTGCTCGCCTCTGAGCTCGAACTGATCCCGCCCTTGAAACCATCAATTTCTTCTCTTGAAGCTCTTTAAGTTGAGAGGAGAATTTTGGTGGTAGAGTTAAATCCTCTTCTGGCTGATTTGCAGTATCCTCTTCTTCTTCATCTACATCGCCTTTGGTTAATCCACGCACAATTCCAGCGATAACATCTTTGGCTGACTGTAATGCGGCCTCAAAGGTCGGGCTACCTTGTCGAGTGACTCGCATCATGCGAACTATGTCCTCTAGGTATTTGATCCCTGTTCCAATTTACAAGCAATATTTATATCGGTCTCAAACCAAGGAATACTATAAAAGGAGGATTTTTACCGGGTTGTTCGAAGTCTGGATACATCTCCTGAACAAGTTCTCTAGCTTCAAGCGAAAACTCCCGAGCACAATTCGCGGCAACTTTTGCCTTTTCGATGTAGTCCAAGACTGTCATGCTGACTCTGTTGAAAAATATATTACCAATTCGTTAATTTAAAGCTCTGAGTCTACGAGCGGAACCAAGTTCATTGAAGAGCCAATTTAGTGATCTTCTTTGACCTCTATTCAGCTAGCCATATTATTGCACCCTTGATATCTAGATAGTTGTCTAGGTCAGTCGCATGAATAAGACTTCTAATACAGATAACTGTTGCATTTTTTGGGGAGAGAGACCCTCACCTAGCTTTCTTTTGAATCAAGTGTCTTTATACGGTTATATCAACATACTTTGCTGTATAATTGCGATGATCTAAGTTGATTTCAGGGGTCATATTTAATAGATAATCTACTTATTCCTGTAATTTCAACATTCTTGGGTAAAGTGGGGATTGAAAAAAGGAAATTATGTCAAAATTGAAGGCATGTTTTAGGAGTGTCAGATATAACAATCATTCAATGATTTCCACTTATTAGAGACGTTTTCAATTAACTTATTTTCATCAGGCGGACAAATAAGCTAACTAATTAATTACAGAAATCTTTTCATTGCGACAACATCCACGTGATAGAAAAAGAAACACAATTCTTCAGGTTTGTTTTGAGATTGTACGTAAAAAATTAGTAAAAGAAATCAATCAGGGTTGCTTCATAGATTTAATCTTATTTGTCCTAATTAATTGAATTTAAAAGACGCCCGTTAATATTTAATTTAATTTAAAATAATGAATCAATTTATTTAAAGATCGTATTATAGATACGAATTGGACAATAGGACGTATATCTTTCAAATTCTAGTACATTGAAAAGAGCTCTGGATTTTGATGTTCTTGCAACGTTTTATTTATACGAATATTTTCCTTCATTTCATTTATTAGTCTTGAATTTGAAGTAATTATATGAAGGTACACATCCGACAACTCCAAAAGAAGAGTGATGTCATGGACAATTTCTTCTCTACATGTTCGTTGTACCCAACATGAAGATTTTAGGCTAACAGTAATTACATCAAATTGAATATAATAGAATTAGCATAGTAATAAACTCCAAACCTTTATTTATCTAAGTTGCACATGCTTTTATTAAAAGTAGTACTATAGTGATTTATATCAATACTAATCAGCTCACTGTTCTCTTGCTTCAATAGCTTTCTTTTGAGCTTGTTCTCCAATCAGCATTGCCTTCTGAACAGTCTTTTGAACTTCTTGCATTACGTGTCGGTTGTAGAGTACCATGTGCGGTTTATTCCCGGCCGAGAGTGCCAAATATACCAGTTTTCCATTGTGGTATTTGCCCTGTTCAAAAGTGCCATCGGGAAATCTGGTGTGACCGTATCCATGTCGTTGATTTTTGAACCATTGACCGTAGTAGGCTAGGCCGTCTGTGCGCTCACAGACACCGTATCCATGGCGAGCATCAGAGAACCATTCACCCGCGTACACTTCCTGTGTGTCCTCGGCAATTAAATCTAGTTCCAACTGAAATTATTTAAAAGAAATCCTTCATATATAAATATAAATGGGTAACCTTTATAGTTATAAATTTTTATTTGACGGCATTTTTATCAAACCTAAAATCCCAATATGATGGCATCAACGGCTGGTCGTGACTAACAGTAAGCAAAGAAGCTATTGTCAATACACTTAATAATTTAATCAATAATATGGAGTAACCTCCTAACCACTTCAGAACTTTCACAGTGATACGAGCAACTTAATTAATTCCTTCAATGGGATTTATCTTAGACTCAGGTTGAATGGGTTGCGCATATTAAGTGAGGAATTCAGTTAACAGATCTTGATATAATCTATCAATGCCTTTTTGTTTCCTTATTTCTTATCCTGACGTAACCTAACTGCCTTTATGTTGAAATAAGTGAGTGCATTTGAACTATCATATTTAAAAGAAAAAGGGCTAATAGGGGAAATAATACTATCACCATATTCTTTATACTTTGTCATATCCAAGTATTTGTCCTCCTTTTTATTCTATGGATTAAAAATAGCATGTAAACAATAAAATGAAAATGAATTAAGGCCTTCATTCCTTCAAACAGATAGTTGTTAAAGCTGACGCCAAACAGGCTTCAAATTTAGACTCCAACAGAATAGAAAAATCTCAAACACCACAACCATTGAAGGTGAAAATGAAAGAGTAGCTGGGTATCATGCTTCTAACGCCTTAGATACACTGCATGTATTTCTTAGTCTTCACTACAAGAACAGGATTGAAAAATAAAGAGAGATCAATGAATGAAAAGCCCTACTTGAACAGCGGAAAAGCTCAAGGGAGATGTTGAAAGCTTGAATAGGTAGAGGTAATCGAAGTGAATGTACTTTTAGGTTCACGATTACAAAGACATTTCCCAAGGCATGGTAAATGTCGCAGTGTAGGCATTATTTCTCATGCTCATGACAGTTGGGGAAAGGATAATTCAAGCGCGTAAAGATGTCAATGCCCAATAATAACTGACAGCTAACATAGGCGTTTGAGTAAAGGTATCCCAAAGTTTTTATAAATTCTCCAATGTTATAGTCAAAATATGAAGTTATTTTAAGGTACTGTTAATCAATAAAAGGTCTTGAACACAGAAACACAAGTCCAATTGAAATTATATGAATTTCATCGGTTTTATGGGCAAATTCCTCTAAATGAGTGTTGTCCTCCCCCAGTAAATGTTATATTGAATGATTGCATCATTCTATCCTAGTAGCCTATTTGATGTGATCTTTAGATCAGAAATCCCATTCTTATCTACTTTACATTATTACTTATTCAAATGTAATACTTAACTCTATTCCTGACAAATTCCCATTTCGTTTAAAAGTTTGAGGTGTAGCATTGAAAGATTTGCAGTTTGAAATAGAAGATAATATTCAGTTTGAATTTGGTTTAATATTGCATTGTTATATTTATCTGGAGATCTGATCACTTTCAGTATTTCCACATATCTAGTGTACAATATTTGCGAGATCTTGAAATTCTCAAATGAAAAGGTTTTTTGTCTTACAAACGACTTTTGACGAAGTGGTAAATTTCGTCAACACATTAAAGTTTAAAGGGCAATTTCCTATTCAAGGATAATTCTCGTAAAAATAATTTGAGAATAAGATTCAAGAACAGATAAGTTTTTTGGAAAAATGGCAGAAGGTGAAACAATGTGCAAATCAGACAATTGGAGGTGGATGCTTGTCAATTAAAAACCTGTCAATAAACTGAATAATCATATGCTCTCATTTTGGGGAAAGTTAAAATTTACTGGAGAATTAGGATGTGAAATACTCGTGGATTGCCTTTTGTTTACTGCGTATCTCAAATATGAATATACACTTCTGTTATGCTACTGCATTAAATAACGGATTTTCCATAAACTTCCTGATCTACTCAAAATAGAACTAGGTTTTTAAATGTTTACAGTGTAAAATTATTATTAAATTGCAAATACCGTATCATTTTCAGCCGGAACAATTTTTGGTAGAGAATTAGAAGACATGTACAGATCCTTCATCTGTTTGGCGCATCCCGTAGGAAGAGCTTGCAGAGTCTCCTCTGGGTAAGTGAAGAGCATCGACAAAGATTGCGTTCGTTTCCTTTCAGACACTTCAGGAGTTGTACATCCAAATGGATTAATTCGAGGGTGCTTGAGTTTATTCAGTCGTTTAATGAATAAGTCCGATCGCTTAGAAGAAAGCATGAAACCACAACGTTGAGTAACCATAAGACGGTAGGTTGCGTGCTGATGTCTGTGATGTAGTGAGCCATCAAGAAGGTCGTTATTGTCTTTAGGTGCTGTGTAGGGTTCAGGATCAATTGGGGTGCCATCAGGACCTTCACCACTTTCTGACACGTTGTCAATATTAAAAACTGCATCACAAGGAACATCAATGGATCCTTGATCAAGGGACATTCTTCGATCTAAGTTAATATTCACCGGAGATGGTAGCTTTCCACGTTTTCGAAGATCTTCCAGCTTACTTGAATTGGAAGCTTTTTTGATTTCAGGGTAGAGCTCGAGGACTTCACCATAGGTTATTGATCGTCGAACACCAAGGCCTTCACGAATTCCGTTCTTGTATTCACCACAGTATGTGCCTGAAATATTCACAAACGTTTTGGACTGTTTTTTCGTACATTCAAATTAAAGCCCGTCGATGATTCGCAAATATTTCTCAAAGCTTTGCGTGGTCTAATTTTTTATCTAATTCCACATTTTACATCCCAAATAATATTCCTTAAGTGATTTGCTTGCTTGCATGGATGAATAAGGGCATAGGCAAAGTAGTCAAATGTCTCAAAGTAAGCCCTACAGAAATAATAATTTAGCGCTTTTAATAACAGTATAATCACAATTCGTCAATCTAGTTTGGGGATTTTTCGTATAGAATGTTAATTAAATCTAGTCCGCCTGTACTAGTATTTAAGATGGAATTTATTTTATTTAGCTTAGGGAAATCTCTGTTAATATATAATTATAACTTTGTTTTCATTCATAAATAAGCAGTGAGCAAATTAGTAAAAGATCATCTGGATGTTTAAATAGTGATAATTAAACACATGTTTTCTTGAAGTAGTAGAGAAATGCCCTTTAATGTTTTCCATTTGGGTTTACCGCAAAATTATTCAGTAGAGATATTGCACATATCCCAAAAAGAAGCACTTCCATTGAAGGCACGCTTATTGTAAAGAATATCTAGAAGCGTACACTTTTGATAAGCCAGGTTAGAAATTCGGAGGAAATTCCCGTCAAATGAAAAATTGATTGATCTTTGCTAAGATGTCCGATTGCCTCAGCTGCAAAGATTTTACTACCATGCAAACATTTGAGCGATTCAAGCAGATGTCAGACAGCACTCCCACTTCCCAAAACCTTAACTTACATGTATTTATTCTTACTAATTAGCAGAATTTCGCACCGTTTTTTTTAAGTATTCTAATGACATTTTCTCATTCTACAGCTATATATATATGTATGTCATTTGTCGCCGTTCTTATCTGATGAATAGAAACGTTTGTGCGTTTCCAAAATTTTTATCTATGTCATCACTAGTTCCTGAGATCTAATTATCACACAGTGGTGCTTGAAGGGGTTGATCATACTGGAATCCAAGTTCCCTATGAATAACCATCGTATGTCCTCAAGTGGTCCTTGAATAAGCGTTGCAAGGATTCAGCCTCCCCTCAGCTTTGTCCAGATTCATTCCATCCGTTTATGCTATTCCTCCTAAAGGAGACTATATGAAGCCCTCTTTTACACACACGAATAGCATTATCATACGCACACACACGCTTGCCGAATTCCAGCTCTTCCTCTTCCCTCTCATCTCCCTCCTACCCGCTTGAACCCTCCATCGTGGTCCGTTTAAAACACCTTGGTCTAATGGACTCTTGATTTTCTGCTCTTAAACTATTGTTAGCTCTTCCATTCTGCAGCACGTTAACAAACACGGTAGAATTGTTAATAAATAATGTTATTTGCAATACTAGCAGCTATGTGGTGGCAAGAAACAAGATTCAATTAGTTGGTGATGCTTGAATGAATATAAATAGTCACCTGTTAGAACAACTAAAATAGAGTTTGAATTCACCTCAATAATCATTGAAAATCGCTTCTCCACAATAGTACGGAAAATTATTTACTACTAGCGGTTAAGATACATTTAGTCACATTTAATGTATAAATGACACGCACATGCACACGCACCCCCAGTTTCTTTGTTTTTGATTTGACTCCAGATTTTAGGAAAACTTCTGCTTGCACTACTGAAAAAACCTAATCTGAAGTTATGCTATGTTAATATCATAGAAACCAGTACCTTTCTGTTATCCTGGGCATTAGATGTAAAAAATCCCACCAGATTTTATTATCCGATGCTTCTGTAACTCTAAGGATGGGATCGGCATCACCACTTGGTAGATTCGGGTGTGCGTAGTCTATATAATCAGACTAACAGGGACTTAACAAGATCAAGAAAATGCAAATATATTCAAAACGTCGCTTTCGAGAGCAAATATCTATCTCATTTTCATTCTCTTTCCCTGAATGTTAAGCTCCGACCAAACGCCTTAATGAATCTCAAAGAATGGAATTCTAGGGCTGAACTCCCTCGATTCACCTTTTGTCCTCTCCTCAGTAAGCACCATATAGGTGGCTGCACATTCTTTATCCATATCCTTTCTTCAGTAAGACCTTTTATCCAAACAGATAAAATTAATAATGCCACATTCTTGCTCCGAAAAATTATGAATTTGTATGTTCCAATATTTCTAAACTGGTGCTCAAAAGGTAACTATTTGGAGTACAATAAAATTGACTATTTGTTTATTTACGAGAAAAAAGAACGATTCAACATAAACCTAATTTTAAATAATATTTAAGCAGAAAATCTGTTTATAGTTTTTAACGGCAATATGGAAGGCATGTGGAACTTTATTACGCTAGACGATACAAACTGATCAATGCAAAATTTCGCAACATCTTTAATGCACATTTAAAACAGTAATTTGGACGTATAATATTGAACCAGTTTTCCAGAAAATTTTAATAAATATAAAAATGCACTCTCACCATTATCACCATAGGTTTCGACTCCAAAAGCCGGAAACCCATTCTCAAATCTTCCCTCAAATTTTCCCGGAGCATTCTCTTTCCCTTTCACTCCCATAGTGATGAAATCATCCTCAAATTTCCCCATAATCACCCAGTCTTCTCGGTTGAATACTCCAAAACCATTCCTCCTATTCATAGCCCATTCTCCCTCATACATAGCACCGGGAGCGTTGGGCCAGAGAAAAACTCCCGATTTCTCCGAACCATTATCCCATAATCCTGTGTATTCGCCTTGTGATTTATCCTTTGTGATCAATCCTAATCCGACTGCTTTCTCATCTAACCATTCTCCGATGTAGATTCCATTATCTCGAAACTCATACCGTCCTGCAGGGAGACAGACAGGTTTAATTGGAGCTGTGGGTTCTTTGGTGGCATTGTTGTTGGTGGTGGTGTTAGATGCGGCGTTCTGACCAGCAGCATTAGGACTGGCTGCAGTTGTCGTGGATATAGATGCTGGAGGAGGTTGAACAATCTGTGAAACACCGAAGGCTGAACTAGACATCTATACTATTAATTAAGAATATATGCGTGCACAATTCTTCCTACTTTAGCGTACACAACGTTCCTTCCTAACTACATGTGGACGAAAATAGTGAAGAAGTAGGAGAGTGGTGCCGCTACTTTTGCGATAGGAAAGGCCTGTAAGCTTATTGGTCGACTGTTCTCATCGATTTGGCTGCACGCGAGCGATGACCTTGGGTAGTGCAAATAAACACGTAGGGACAGATGAATTCGGCTATCGTCGGGATCCCTTTGACATTTGTGTAATAATAATAGTTGGGTTTTGACAGCCGCGGTGTTTTTTTAATTTGAATGTCCTTTTTATTTCAATTTTGAAGCTGGGTATTGACGAAAGCTCCATCTTTTATATGTAGGAAAAACAAACTTTTAGTTAGATAAGATGGACATGTTAGGAATATTTTAATCCAAGAAGTTAAATTTTATATTTTACATGTAATCTTTGCTTTTCTCAGAATTAATTTTGAAATGACTGTTATGCTTGCGATCAGACACTGATCAACGAAGTCCCATCGAATTTGTAATTAGGAATGAGGATGTGCTTTCTCTAAAATTCAATTGAATTTTCTATTACGATTTAGCATTTTTTTAAGTTTGAGGTTCTGTGGAGTAGCAGTCAACGTACTCCTCAGTGAAGTTAGTGGTCACAAATTCGATATTCATCGGTGCAAACTCAGGGAGTGGAATGGCCAAAAACACTGATTAAGTCAGGCTAATTAAGAAGGCAGCAAAATTTGACTTCCTCACCTGGATAACTTCAAGCTGCTATTCATATGTCCAATCAGCTTGGGAGTTATTTTGAATATGTACCAACCAAGAATCGGTACAAAAAGAATTTCTGCATTTAAAATATTCGTAAGATGACGTCAATAGTACTTAACCTCGGCTACTAGTAGATCCCGCACTTAACTGCTAATCCTAAAGAATAAGTCATCATCTGGATTCAATGAGTCTTCAATATAACGTAAAATATATACGTATATATGTTTTATTTTTGGTAAATTTTCTGAAGCGAATTTTTATCATTTATCATCTGGAGTCAATTTTAACAAAAAAGAACAAATTCACATGTGAAATTTTATTATGCGACCTTGAAAAGTGGAAGGTGCTGTTTCAAGACCAGATTTGAATAGACTATTCAAATAGTATAAGAACAAATTAATTAAACAGTGTATCATTGTTAGGAATTAGGAATGTCGTGTCATATGTGACACATTAACAATTTTACCAGTTTAAGAGTTAAAAAGGAAATTCAATTCTTGTTAGATGTCTATGATAAAGAACATTAAGTTCTTCTGTGTGATCAGCATGGTTTCATTTTGTTTAGTCTCTGTAATGGTTTCACACCGACTAGTGTCTGTTTATTCCCATTATTTATGCATCCACTTGTTTGTTGTACTACAGTCTTGTTCTCATAGGAAGCGGTAAAGCAGCTCCATAATCTGCAGTCGATTCATCAACTTAAATCAACAAATGGCGAGCGCAGATAGGCCTCAAAGATAGTGCTCAAATTCTGACCCATTATCATCAAAAATCAATAAAAAGGCATTTCCGTATGTATTAATTTCGTTTTTTAGGCAGATTCTATGTCACCATTTACTATTACTATCCTCGTCAGTTTCATCTTAATTCTCCCCAATTCCGAATTCGGACAGATCGCTAGAACTAAGACACTACTCGTCTACCTCGAAGGCAGTAATTACCATCATACAACGAAGAGGATGTTTCAAATCCTTCCGCACTATCTGGAGTGAAAAGGCTATGGATAACCCCAAATATATTTAAATTGTTGGCAATGGGGTATTAATTAGTTGCATACCTGTAGGTATCATATTTCATGCCACTAATTAGAACATCACATGAAACCATATATTATTCAGTGCCTGTGGAAAAGCAAATGATTACACAATTTTTGTAGCACAGAAATATTCAAATATACCAGGTGAGTTCATAATTAGACTGCGCCCAATGCTATTCAAGCTGAGGCTGATAACTCACACTTTCAGCGTCACCTACATTGACACACTGTTATTGGTTAAGAATGTTTGCGCTCAAATAGCCAAACATTCGTGACTTTTTGAGGTCATATATGTTTAACCTGTAGGTGTTTTGGATAATATTAGTATCTACAATTTTTGAAAGCAAAAGTTCAAGGATGGCTGCGTTTTCGCTATTTGTACTATTTTGTCATTTATAATTTAACAGATCTGCCCATAATAATGGGTAGCCAATCATTCCTTTAAAATGAATGCTACTTCAGTTTTTAACTGTTTGATACAATTGTTAATATGAATTCAAACCAAAATTATAACGAAGTTTGGTGACCCCTATTTTAGTATTATGGCTAAGGTTAACACAGATCCAGTAAAGTTGTTTAAGGAAGAATTCAATTGTACCGTACCATCAGGACAACTTAACAACGGCTAAAAGTCCATTCATATAATTAAAAAATAATGAAAATAAATGAATCTATATAGTATGATCACCAGCAGAATTTGATTAACTGGTTTTTCATTGGACTATTCCTGTAACCCACTGAGCGAATCCCAAAATATGCACTTTGTAGGTTTGGATATGAAGTAGAGGTTCGAAACTTCTTTTTTAGAAATGGGGAAACTCGATGAGCCCAGAATATAATAAGCAACTCTTTGTTGACGATCTGACTACATACCCTACCTTTTAGATCCTGCACCGGTCTCTGTCCTCCAGTAAATTAAATTTTGTAGCTTTGCTAAGAACATTAAGGATACAACAAATTCATTTTAATAATTTAGACTAATTCCAATAAATAGGTTGATTCCCACTAATATTTCATCAAGGAAAATTTTGCGAAATGTGTTAGTCCGAAAATTGCAAGGCGAGAGACATCCGAGCGTAGCCATAAAGCTTGTTCGCATTTTCTGAAGGAATGTAAAATAAGGATATCACACATCTTGATCGTGCTTAGCTCCAAGGGGAGTCAATGACTGAATAGTTTATTTAACCCTCAGAAAATTGCGAAGAGATGATTTGATAATGTTTTAACAGTTACAAAAGGGCTAAGCCTGCATAGCCAAAAGAGAAGGTCAAGTATTCTCTTCAAATTTGAAACTGAAAGTAGAATTATTGCTTTTATTATGTCTGAAATGAAATTGGGATCAAAATATTACTTAAAATTTAATTTTAAATCTTTTTTTAAAAATAAATAGAAATATTCTGGTATAAGAGTAAACTGAATGGAATAAAATGAAAAGTAAGTTATTAAAAAGGAAGAAAACAGAAGATATAATGGCTAAAACAACAAAATACTGTCAGTCTCAACATGATCAGTTGTATTAAATCATGATAGTACATGACTTAAGACAAGAGAAATAAATAAAATAATTTAAATTTTAATAATTTTCCTCGAAAGATGTGGGGAGATTTTATTTCAATATAGAATTGTTATTAAGCATTTGTTTTCAGTTTTTTAACAACTAGGGACTCTATTATAGAACCGAGGGCCTTTGCAACGGAGTGAGCATATATTTTTGTAACAAGCAACCTCCACCTTTATATTCAAAGAAACGCCTTCCAAATTTCATGATGAGCCGATAACTTGACCTGTTCTTGAATATATAAGCGTATGCAGATTTTAATTAGTGATTTGCTCTCCAATCGGTCTGTGAATGGCTGCCGTTTCTGCAAAATTACGAGGTCTAACTTTGATCTACCATTAGATAAACACATTGATGCGGGGATTTATTTTGGAATATGTTCGCAGCAGTCTAAAATTAAATCTATATGTTCTCTGTAAATACAAATTCAGCATTTAAGCATCAAACTGTTAGAAGCAAAAACACGAAACTGCTCAAATTATCTTAAGGCGTTATTATTATTGAACTGAATCTACAAGTTCCTAAGTGGATTTGATTTTCGTTGTAATATCCGTGTATAACTCAATTAATTACTTGATTTATTCCAAGATAGCGGCATCTTATGATCTCTTGTTCAATCCCTTACCTAAAAATATTAGAGTATAGAGATATGAATCTGTGATTTTTGCTCAACTGATCAGTGTTGAAAAAAGTGGTATGAAATGAAGTTGCCATTTAAACTACTGATATATATATATATATATATATGAAGGCGGGATAATTTTTCCAGCTTATCTTGTGTTAATGTATTAATATGGTGCGTCAAGAGTAGGATAGACGTCCTCTATGGCAATGCAGCAGATTTTGAATCGATCAAAATTTCTTATGAATTTCAACAGAAGACGAGAGATAAAAGTATTACTTGTAATTACTGAACTGTAAATTCGCTAACTCGTGACGACAAATGTTGTAATTTGTTGTACGGATTCAGACTTGCAACGCCAGTTGCAGTATTTTACAATGCTGCATCGGAAAAAGAGTTTTTTGAAACCAAGACAAATGAAAAAAATATAATTTCGTTCTTTTGAAGAACGACATGAGTTATGGTCTCAGATTTTCCGAATTTAAATTGAAATTCTAGAGAGAAACGATTTTACTCGAATTCTGTAATAAGTTGCGGAAATTCCCATTGATATAGGGTGCTCTGAAACATTTACTCTCGACATGAAGAAAGAATTTTACGCAAATTTCTTCCCCCC